>JAHPZR010011939.1:27500-39520 GCA_019787425.1 Platygyra sinensis
TTCTAACTACTTGTTGAACTTGTTCCTGGTAGTCCCTGATTCAGCTTCTCGGCTGCACTTGTAAATAGCCAACTAGCTTGTCTCCAGCCAGTTGGGATTCTTACCAGTTGTTGTTGGAGGTTCTGTTCTATCGTGATTGTGTTTCGTTGGCCCTGAAAAGCCCCTATGGGAAGTGGCCAATAAAGTAAGTATGTAAATTCCTATCTAAGTTTACTTGTAAACAGTATTGCCAGTATTGCTTTACAATACAAACAGTATTGTAAAGCGCCATAGAGCTGTTAGGATATGGCGCTATATAAATCTATTTCTTATTATTTATTGTAATATTCTTTGTTTTTTCAGACTATGTTGAAGAACTGTATGCCACACTGATTAGAACACCAAGGGAAGTACTTAACCGCATACAGGGTGAGCTAGCTGAGGAGACTCCAGAGGCCCTACACACCATGCTGCCTGATAAGGAGGATAAGGAAGCAGCGAAAAACAACTATCATCAAAGAAAAGCCAAAGAAACAGTTTTATGCCCGCCAACCTGTTCTGGTATTGAAAATATAATTGCAAAAAAAACAAAACATTAAAAAGTTGAGAAAGGACTGTAAGAGATTTATTACACACATCTATGATCTTATTCCAAAACGGCCACTATTTTAGTGTTTTCTAGGCCCTTCTTGCCTTGTTCAAGTTTCAGAATTAGCCAGCAAGGGCTAATTTGCAAGCAAACAATGAATACTGCAATAGCCCTTTCTTTCAGTGCTTCCAGTACACTTTTATTGCACCCTGGAAAGTAATATTTAACAATATGTCTCATGTACTGGTCATTAAAAAGTGTATTTCTTCAAGTTAAATGGTGACTTTCTGGTGTTCTTTCCATTTATATGTAAACAGATGCAGAACTTCACCAGATACAACAGACCACAGTTGTTGGCCGAAGAAGGAAGTCACCCATGTGTAGAAAGTGTAGAAATCCAAGAAGAGGCCATAAAAAGGGGCAATGCAGCAGTACAAATTCAACATAGTTCACAACTCAACACGAGAAACCCTACACTGTATTGTGGCTCAAGAAAAGGACTCTTCGAAAAGCATGGAAGAAGCTCATCAGGGATGGGGGATGTTGAATAGGGGGAATACTACATGTACACACTGTTTATGTTGTCATGCGCTGCTCGTACATGTACATATAACTACTGTATTAAAGTTGGAGACAGACAAACAACAAAATAGTATTGGCTTCCATTATTTTAAGGGGATCAATATGAGCCCATCAAGTTACGATGAATACATGGCATAAATTATACAAATACAGTGTGAAGAGTGCTTTCTACACCAGTGTTTTAGGGCCTGATTACATGAGCCAGGCTGGCCTGGTTAGCCGAGCTGGTGTCAGTTTGACGGGGTCTAGGCATGTTTGTTAAATGCAATAAAAGTCAACTTTGTGATTACATGACAAATGGGCTAGCATGACAACCGGGCCAGACCAATTAGTATTTTTTCATATGATAACTCGACTACGTTTTAATGATATTTTTAAGGATGTATATTTTTGTACATTTCACTTTCAGCAACCATTTTTATATATTGATGAGTTAGTGCTGATAGTATTTTAATTTACTGTCCCCTATTAGTAGGCCTTATATGGCCAGCTAGAAGGCTTTGACACTGAAATAAAGTTTATCATCATCATCATCGTCGTCATCAGCCTGGTTCTTGGCACACCGAGGCAGCCCGGCTAACTGGACCAGCCTGGCTCATGTAATCAGGCCCTTAGAAGATCCACTGAATGAAATGAATGCCAAAATATTGTCGGGAAATTGCTTCACAATCATGACCAATTTCACTACCTGGCTATCTTCCTTCATGCGAAATAATAATTTCTTAACTGACAATGTACCTGCTATCCAATCTATGCGTACCTACCGGCCTAAGCAATTTTTTGTCACTGCTACACACTAATCATCTTCCTCATAGCCCTGAAAATCCTCACCCGTTGTAGGAAAGGTCTTACGAATACTGTTGTAAACACAACAGGGAAGAGGAACTCTGTTGGAAGCTCCAACATATTCCCACACTAGTCTAACAAATTGCCTGTAAGCAACAGCTCGGAGGAATCTGGGACAATAAAATATGGCTATGTAAATTTATAACAGTTACTATAACTTCAGAGAAGTTCAGGTTTCAAGACTAATCATCGTTTTATTGCTACAGGACTGTAATAATGTAAATTTACATATTATTTTCTATTCCAAACATCTTACATTGTCTGCACTTTGTGATATACATGCATGTTACTGCATTCACAATTAAATGAATGTGATAAGCAGCTAGGTATAACTTCCCCCAAGTGGTTAGTATTTTCTGTTTCTTTCTAACTGGGTGATAATGAAAGTATAAAGTTACACAAACTTACTCATGCTCGGCCGTGTCGCCTCGAGCTAACATGGTGGTGTAGGATTTTTTGGTTTTTGTTTTAAGACCAACTCCCGCAGTGTGCAGCACCCAACGATTTAAACAAACATCATCGAAACCAGGATGTGCAATGATGCAGTCACCTTCCCTTTCTAACTCCTCCATCTTTTCAACGCATCGATCAACTTCTATACAACATCTGCACTCTTCAGGTTTTACAACAAACTCTAGCGAGCAGTTGGAGCATTTGCACCTGAGGAAAAAGTGGGAAAATGATCTAATTAATATGACAAGGCACACAAATTTCGGTGGATAGTTCAATGCCCATATAAAGCTTACATGTCTGGAAGTGGAATTTTGTAACGTGAATGTGAAAATGTGTAGGCAGCCTTTCCACTAGTTGACCGGCCCAAAAAAACGTTTCCTGTCTACAAGCGACAAATATAATAAAGAGCACTACAAACCAGTTTTCGACGTCTTCTTCCCCAGAGAATCTACTCCAAAGCATCTCCTCTTCCTCTTCTTCTTGGGTCATTTGTTCCTGGTATTCCGCTGCTTCTTTCTCCGTGGCAATTGGCTCAATATTTTCGTCGTAAGGCAAGAAGTCTTCGTTGGCTGAAACAAAGCTGTCCTCTGAAGCCTCGGATGATTGTTCTTGACTGCTTTCACTAGATTCACTGGTATAATCGGACATTTCGACCTCGGAGACACTAGCCATAATGAAATTCTCATACAAATCTCACTAAAAACAACTCGAATGTTGAGCCTCTGACGTCATGATTAAGAAATCTGCTTTTCAATTGCGGGCTCATTTGGAACGAAGTTCGGTAATGGCGGCCAAATTTTAAGACACTTTGGAGCCAAAAATTATTACGTTAGAGGGTTTGTTGTCAACGTTCTTTGTCAATTATACATAGTAATCAACCCAACGATTTATTCTGTAGCAGAATAAGGGCGAAAAAAAGATATGAATTTTCGTCCAAGGGGCACTATAAACATTAACACAACTTGTCCCGACTGCTTTGTTCCTCAACGACAGCTTACTTGGTTTTTCTTCTTCCTTTGTATGTTTTAGATAGATATAAACACAACTTCTCATGACTGCTTTGTCTGCCACCAACAGCTTGTTTTTATTGTACTTGTTAGATAAATATGAACACGATTTCTCCCGACTTCTTCGTCTATCACCAACAGCTCAATTTGTTTTTTGTTTTTTGTATTTTCCAGATAAATATGAACACGACTTCTCCCGACTTCCTACTTCCGTCCTGAGGCCTTCAGCTTGCGAAAGATGTTCTTAACTTTGTTTCGAATACGGTCAAATGTGTTAGCTTTAAAGATCTCCTGAAGCTCTGGGGTCCTTATGAACAGGCTACATATCTCTGGAACTCGAGGGCACTTATCATAATCTAACAGTGCTTTTTCAATCAGTGAAGTGTCCTTTTCGGTCCAATCAACCCGTCCCGATTCCATGGATGCAGCTGTTGGCATTGACACAGAAAGCGCAGAAAGGATGTACTTTTGCATCTTCTCTGATGAGCTCTGTTCTGGCAGTTTGAATGGATCCATAGTGGGTTGTTTTTCCAGCAGGTGGCGCACCCGGTCTGAAACTTTCTTGACCATCTCTGTCGAATTGACAATCTTGCGTAGCACCGGATGATTTTTCATGACGGACACCACTCGCTTTTTTCTGGGAAGAATATTCTCCTCCAAGTCCTTTTGGAATGCTTCCTGTATAGCTCTACGCTGTTCCGATGTCAGAGACGTTTTGGATGGAGATGGCTGGGGAGACTCTTCATCGTTGTCACTCTCCTTGCATTCCGGCCATTTCATTTTCGATGTCAATGGCCTGGTGTTGGCATCTATCTGCTCAGACTCCTTGGCATCTGGCAATTTCATCTTGGACGTGGACGGCTGGGTGTTTGCATCTGTCTGCTCGGAATCCTTGGCATCTGGCAATTTCATCTTGGACGTGGACAGCTGGGTGTTTGCATCCATCTGCTCAGACTCCTTGGCACGACATGGTTTCTTTTTGCACGGCGATGGCTTGGTGTTCTCATCTATTTGCTTAGACGCTTCTGCTGCCTGCTCTGTCAGGTCATCACGCATGTACCATTGTTTGGCAGTTTTGTCTGACTGGCACATTAAACGTCTTAGTAAATCTTCATCTATGGGGATGCCCTTGCGTTTCTTCCTTTGCATCTCTGTCACGATCCACTTGCGAAAGGCGGTGTGCGAGATTGAAGTGTCTGGTCTTATGCCACTCTTCACTACAAATGCAGAAAGCCATCTTCCAATTGTCCCCTTATGGAAAGGTGCGCCATCTTTTTTCAGGAATATTTTGCCCGTCAGACTGTCATCGTCAGTAACGGCTGGCCTCAGCTTCTTGATGAACACCTCCAACAGGAAGACTGTGTCAGCATCCATGGGTATTGGAGCTGGGCCATCCTCCTCCCGTTTGTGGGAGGTCACAAGCATCACCTTTTTCCTTCGTTGCTCATCCCATTTAGCCTTGGCGAACATATCCAGCGTAGCAGATTCCAATGACCCTGGGCGAGCACCAACAGATCTTGTTAGGGTTGCAATAAGCATGTCCCTGGCCGCACAATACTGAGTACTAGTCAATTCTTCTGTGCTTTCTGCAGTTTCTGCTGCCATCAGGGCTTTCCGGCCTTCAACTGTTGCCTGTGAATTCATGATGTCGTCCACTTGTTGGTTCGTCAGCAGATGTTCGCATTCATCTAGATATTTGTCCCACTTCGCGGACGAGGTCTCCTTTGTAATGTGGTGCCGCCACCCCTTTAGGCTTCCTGCGAGATCAGAAAGAGTGTCCCTATCTTCGTCACTGAGGGAAGGTAGATAAGGTCGTTTGGGACAACCCAGTCTACCCAGACCCGGTTGCCTTCTACCTCTGCCAAGAATACGATATCATCCCCTTTTGGGTCGGTCTCATCAAGGATAGTTTTCACTTGGCTTGCATGTTGCAACCGGTTCCTGTTCTTGTGAAAGCCAGCTGAGGGTGTGAAAAGATACTTGTAATATGCAATGAGCCACTTGCGGCGTTTGGAGTTTGGTTCAGTCTCCTTGAAATAATCCTCTTTCATTGGATAATCTGCTCCATCACTGTCATCATCAAAGTCAGCGGATTTCTCAGATGGTGCCGTGGGAGTGGAACTGCCAGCAATGGACTTGAGACTTCCTGGGCTTTTTGCAGGCGTGGGTGGTATTAGATTCGCGTCATCATCATCTGCGTCCAAGGTCTTCGACTTCTTCTCTTCAGGTTTTGATGGTGCAACATTGGAGTCACTATTGCTACTGATGGCCTTTTTGGACGTGCTACTCTCTGGGCTTTTAGCAGGTGCGGGTGGGATTGCACTGTCTTCCTCGTCTGAGTCCAAGGTCTTTGACTTCTTTTTAGGTTTTGATGGTGCAACATCAGAGTCATCATCGCTACTCATAGCCCTTTTCGACGGTAGAGGTGGTGGAGATGGTACGCTGATCTCAGAAATTGGAAGTTCCGGTTCCACCATTTTCTCTAGCTCATCCGCCAAACCCTTGAAGCGTCTGGCTATTTTAAGGTTGATTTTGTATGTCGCGCTTGAGGGCTTCAGGTGATGCTTATTCTGCAGATGTTCAGGCAGATATGTACCAAGGTAGCTGCAGCCAGGCTCCGGGCACCACCGTTTTCCATCTTCCCTTGATTGTTTTACCTTTCTTGTTTTTTCTGGGAGGTCCTCTCTTCTTTCGGGGATCAAGCCCCAGGGCAAAGTAACGGTCAACATCTTCTTCACTTATGTGGTACTTTCTCAGATGTACATTGGTGAGGTGACGCTTAAGGTTTGGGCCAACATAGCCACTACAGCCCTTCTCTACTACGCACGTCCTGTTGCGGTGGTGACTGAGGGTGCACTGTGTCTTCAATTGTTGGGCTTCTTTCTTCACGTCTTCTTCCTTCACGTCTTTTTCGTCTTTTTCCTTGACGTCTTTGCCCTCACTTTCCTTGTCTTCCTCCTCATCCTCGTCTTCCTCATCTTCCTCGTCTTCCTCTTCCTCCTCATCTTCCTCTTCCTCCTTTTCACTAGATTTTTTGCTCTCTTTCTCAGCACCATCCTTACAAACACTCCCACCTTCTGTACTTTCTTTCTCCGTCGTGCTATGCTCTTGCCTGTCGACATCAAGAAGCATGTCTGTTGTGGTGCAAATGTCTCTCACAATTTCAAGACTCTCATTCGCAACGTCTTGGCCATTAAGATTTGACACCACCTTGGCCTTTTTGTCAAAAACGATATCATGAACATACAAGGCATATGAGAGGGCTGTTCGGGTTATCTTCTCACAGTGATGGAGTTGCAACTTGTCTAATGCCGCTGCAAAGTATGCTATTTCACAAAGGTCGTCTTTCACCTGTTTTCTCGACACCTCTGGGTTGAACTGTGTAGGTGAGTTGCAATCATATCCATCAGCGAGGCGAAGACGTCTCAAGGATTTTTCATCTCCATCACTTGCCTGCTCCAATAGGTTAATCACGGATGAAAGTTTTTCCTCCATTGTCCTTTGTTGTTGAAGGAAATACCCCAAAAGCAAAGACACAGCAACAACATAATTTCTTAATGTTGTACACATAAACGAGTTGAAACTTTAACTGTCAACCTATCGATGAGTATACTGCAATATATCATAGTGAATTTTATGGTTTGATGCGAGTGTTCTTCAATAGTTTACCATTCTATTAAGCAACTTATTCCCCTAATATGAACCAAATTGAATAAATTCTCATTGACTAAAATGCAGTTAAAGTTTTGCATACTTACAGGCATTATATTTTGAAATAAAGTGAAACCAACAACCTGAGCAGAAACAACTTAATCTACTCTACTTAGCCTGTGAGTTTCAAGTCTGTACGCAATAACCTCTAAGAGAAATCGACTGTTTTCGCCTCGTTTTCACGCAAAAAACACGCTCGCAAAGTACTAATGGATAATTTTGTGGCGAAACTTTATACATTAATAACTCTGCAAGGATTTAATCTTTTCCTTTCAAATTTGGCATGCACATAGCCTATGTTAAGGCCAAGCTCGATTAATTATAAACCGGCCAAACGATTAAAACCTCGCAAAGTTATTAAGGTGTGAAGTTTCGACACAAATGACGTCATAACTAATTAACGGAGGAACCGATTTCAACAAAATCAACCTCAAACGGTTCCTCACAACATGAACAAACATAATGTAACATCAAAACATCAATAATAGGTCCTCAAGCCCTAATGGCGAGTTCCTTCAGTAAGATAATGGTCAAGAGAGCACCCTTAAACTTTGACCATAGCCTGCACAGACACAATCGCGTTCTATGGGAATAAAATGTTCAAGACAGCTGTCCGAGCACCTTAAACAACTCTTCCGATAGTTGGATTGCATCTGTGCATTGTTTTAAGGGTGCCAAATATCAAAAAAGACGAGAGCTCAATAAAACGTGACTTACCCTCCAAAAGGTCTTGAGAAGACTAACGTCATGTAGTATGCACCAAAATATACTTAACAACATGTTAACACAAAAAACATCATAAAAAATGTCCCAATGGGCCGTTTTTTGCGCAGTTTTCAGCAATACAGTCCAGAAGAAATGCTGAATGTCGCCCGTTTAGTTTTTGTAATTTATTTTTAATGTAGTTGTAAAAGTTTAGATTTAAATCGAAAAAGAATTTTATGGCAGAGTAAAAATTGGTGATACTCTTTAAATTGCAATATCTCTGAAGTGCTTGAGGGTTAGTCAATGAAATTTTATAGACAGTCAGGAGGGACAATACACTAACATTTCCCGAAGTTTCAACATGTTATGTAAAAATCCAAGGAAGTTATACTCTTCTAAAGTTTTGCTTCTTGACCCAAAAAATGGTAAACAATAAACACACGTTAGATTGAATGACTATAACTCATTACCCTTTATGGGTTAAGCTATGAAATTTTGATGCATAAAAGATGAAAAAATTTGCTTTCTACTTGTGGTATTTAAATGCATCATCATCATCATCGTCCTCATTACACCTCAGGGGGGGTGTATAAGGCCGCATGTCAACTCTTTCCACTTTGCACGGTCTTTCGCCACTTGTTCAACCTGTATCCAGGAGTTAAAGCCAAGTCTCCGCCATTCGCTCTCTACCGTTCGACGCCAAGTTGTCTTGGGCCTACCTCTTCTTCTTCTACCTTCGGGGCTCCATGTTAAAGACACCTTAGCGTGATTTATATTCTCAAGCCTCAAAACATGGCCTAACCATCTCCACCGTCTATCTGCAATCATGTCAGAAACAGGCATCATCTCAGCTTTCTTGTACAGATCCTTGTTTGTAATCTTTTCTGGCCAAAAGATTCGGAAAATCTTTCTCAAGCATCCTCTCTGGAATCTGTCCAACCGGCAAGCATCATGCTCAGTCATCTTCCAGGTTTCTGCGCCATAAAGTAGAACAGGTAGGACATTACTCCTAAAGATTTTAAGTTTGGTCTTGTACTGGTAGGCTGTTGAGTTCCAAACTGGTTTGAGCTTTACAAAGGCACCTCTAGCAAGGCATAATCTCCTGTTGATATCCGACTCTGCCCCACTGTATCCTCCCACCTCGGAACCGAGATAGACAAATTTGTCTACCTCTTCTAAGGATGTTCCATTTATAGAGATTGGATGCTGGGTCTTGCTATTAAGCCTCATGATCTTAGTTTTCTGGGTGTTAACTTCTAAACCAATGAAACTTCCGATGGTTTGTAATCTGCTCGATTTCTCTTGCATATGGGCACAGTTACTGGCTAGTAATGCAATGTCATCTGCATAATCTAGGTCTTCCAACATTGATGTAAATCGCCACCTAAGACCTCTGCATCTATTTCTTACTGTGTTGGTCATCACCCAATCCACTGCCATAATAAACAAAAACAAAAAAAGGGATTTGGGGGGACCAGGATAACCTCATCAGTAACAACTTGAATGCAAAGCGTGGCAACAACGAGTGAGAGTGGTAATCTCATGAAACCTCTGAGATGTGATGGCAAACTTAACATAACACATTCAATGCTCAACATGGAATTAAAGACTTACTTAGGCGTGGCGCTTGACTATTCTCGTCAGGGATAAAACATGAGTCAAGGTAACCAACCCCTGAGGATTGCCCCACGGGAAAATTGAGTGTCCCTGCAGTCTAAGTATCTAAGTTGAAGAAAACAGTTTGCTAAATCCTGGCCACAATGAGTCGAGTTGGTAACTCGATGATACCCTCTGCAAGGCTTGTGATACTGTTTTGCAGTATCAAGTCGCAGAGTAATACCCTCACAAGTTACGTGAGGGGGGGACCAGGGAACCACGCCAAACTATATATTAGGTTCCTTTCTGTGGGGTAGTGAAAACTCCAAAATATATCACATTGGCGCAAGTAAAGTTTGGCGTAAACAATTCTCTGGCACACAGATGAATAAAATAGGATTTTGGTTTCCAAAAGCTAACAGACTTCTCTTTTCTCCCACAGGTAACTTTCCAAACTCAGCACTCTGGTTCCGAAGAAATGCTCGCTCCCCAACGGCGTAAAATTGAACCAGTATCATGTCATGGAAGTCTCTACTTTGTCTTCGTTGAGGTCTGTGATAAACTCTTTCCTCACATTCCAAGAGCTACCATTAAAAGTAGGATGAGAAATCTCGGTCTTAAGCTAGTTAAGGCGCCTCAGGAAATTCTCGACAAGTTGAGAACTGCCAGGCCTTACTTGGCTTGCTACAAGGTGCTGTCACTAATTTCCAAGCGAGAAGTTGCGATTCTCGAGGCTTACCAAGATTCACGCGAAGAAAGAAGAGAAAACTCTAGAACAATTTCTGGACCTCTCTTAACTAATGCTAGTGTTAATGATAGTAACTACACACAGCGGATAGAGCAACCTGGAGAGGAAGTTTTTTTAAGGGATGAGGTACAAGACACTATGCCTCCAAAAAAACAGGGCTTAAGTAGCAGTTTCTTAGTAGAAAATCTCTTGAATGCTTGTCCGGAACGTTTAGCCGTTGAAAAGCCGTTGACTGGGTTTTCAGACTCGCAGGAACAAATAGAAATAGTCGATAGGCAGATTTCCTCGGATTCGGAACCCGAGCTCAGTGATTTCTCGGCCAGCGAGTCGTCATCCGGGGAAGAAAGCGATCGCGAACAAGATGATGATATTGTTGAGCTCTTTAGAAAAAAAAATCTAGATATAGATTCGTTTCCTAGCGCCGTTAAACGCTTAAGTGAGATGAAAGAATTCTTTCAATCAGACTTCAATTCCAAGCGCAGACAGTCGAAAATATCCGACGTGACGTGGGCGAAGACTTTGGAACGTTTAGTGTTCTTTTTAGCTTATTGTTCGCGCACGTTAAAGCGAGACATTCGATTGGAATTGGTGGAAGATATGAATATCGTGGAATCCTTCATCAAGCACATAAAGCAAAGTCGGCGCGTGAAAAACAACACTGCTGCTAATTATGTAATGTGCTTTATAAGGGCTGCAAAATTCCTGCGTGCGAACGAGAGTCGCAGCAATTATGACGCAGTGGAGAGCATATCTGATCTCCGCGCCCTTCAGAACCAACTTATGCGAGAACACGCTGTTTTGGAATCTACTAAAGGACCTGAGAAGAGACGGCTTTTCTGGCCTCAGCTCCAAGAATTAACCCGTTCCCTTCATCAACAGTTCGAAGACGAAATTGACGATCTCCAGCAGAAGGCACGACTGCACATGAATTTCACACTACTGCTACTCTTTGCGATAAACCCAGGCCGTGCTAAAGAGTTCAGAACCCTGCGCATCGTTAGAGATATCCCAGAGAACGAAGTTGACGACCTCGTCAGAAAATTACCGAATGGAGAGAATTTTATGGTCTTTGGAAAAAGCGGCGTCACCCGTCTTGTCGAGAAAGGTTTCAAAACCGTAAAAAGATACGGTCCGAATGTCATAGAGGTTAGCGAATTTGATTTCGTAGATTTTCATGTTAAGCGCTACGTGGAACGCTCGCGACCAAAGCTCATACCACGCGGCTGTATACACGACTTTTTCTTTGTTAACAGACGAGGTTCACCATTTAAGTCGCCGGGCTCTTTCTCCAGTTACTTGGCCAAAATCTTTCGGGAGAATCTCGGCTTTCATTGCACAATGAACGAGATGCGACACGCCTTGGTGGAAAACTTTAGGTCTAGCAAAGATAGTTCCGATGTACAGTTGGCAGAGAGCTTAGCTCGCGTCTGCAAGCACAGTTTGCGCACTCAAATACAGGTATATGACCAAAGGAGTCAGCACGAAAGAACGAAACGCGCTTTGCACTACCTTAATCAATCAGCAGTTAACGCCATCGTTGATGACGCTCCAGGTACATCTTACAATGCTGACGATGAAGAGGAAGATTTATCAGAGGATGAAAGTTACCCACCCGCTCCTGGAGAAATCTGTGCGCTTATCCCCGCTGACGCACGCGCTACATCGCCCGAGATTTTCTTGGCTAAGGTTTTAAAGTACAGTTCAGACGGTCATACCGTTCGCTTGGCATGGCTTCAACAGGTAGAAGGAAAGCCAAACCACTACAAGTTTCAGGTTGGCCATTCGGCCTGGGAAGAAAAGATTT
>JAHPZR010011940.1:0-22500 GCA_019787425.1 Platygyra sinensis
AGAGCTTCTGCCTGAGAGACCGGGGCAGACTTGGAAATGAGGGTCGGCCGATTTTGCTTAAAATTGGTACACAATCTTGTTATGTGGACTTATGAAATATGCCAAAGTTTCAGCTTCAATGAACTTTTTTTAGCCGAGTTCTGGATATCAGCCCCTCAGGGGTCCCCAGAGGCTGATTTTCAGTACAATTTTGGCCACTTTTCAATCTCTCTTTTAGCAACGTACAATTAATTTTAGACAAAAACAAAACCATCTTTGTAATGCCCTATTCTTAGCATTTTATGGGTAAACAAATCAACTCATGAGAATTTTTCGTTAGCCAGTGGCTGTTATGTCAATTTGGACCTATTTGAAGCATATGGGAAGCAACCGAAAATGGCCTGTTTTTCAGACCTTATATTTTCCATGCCCATGTTTTATATCGGGAAGTCTTAATATCCCTGCAAAGTTCAGCCCTTGGTTTAGTAATATCAAGAAAAAAATACTAAGGTTGAGGCATTTTTACCAAGAAAAATCTTACAAGAAGATGACTAACCTGGCCACTTCCGGTTAAAGTTTCAACAAAGCGTGGCGGTAAAAATCAGCTGTTTAATTTCGATTGATACCTTTCTTCTTCTAAGTTATGATTTTAGAGACTCTGAAGCTAGATGTAACCGAAAAGACTTGCCATTAATTAGCAAATTTTCATGTGTGTTTCTTTTTGGAACCGATCAGATTTTGGTCCGGCAACGGTACGGTTGTTATAAATCACGTGGAAGTAGTCTTGAAAATTATAGGTGTAATGGAGCGGCTGTGAACAAGGATATATTGTATACCTAACAACCCATCTCTTACCGGTTAATAACAATCTATCATGGGATCTTTTTTGCTCTAAACTGCAATATTAAGTTTATTATGATAATTGAATAAAAAGCCTGTGGCTCCAAGTAATGAAGCGCTAATTAAATCAGGAAATAAGCCAAGCTTTGTGGCCCCATTTCGTATTATAATTCACCTATTTGGGACTTCTTTTCTGAAGGAAAACAGCTTAGCAGTCATTCTAAATGCAATCACAACGTCTCTCGCGAGACTGCTTGAAAATCGCTTTGAACCTTTAGGAGATTTCAAACACATACAATTGTACCTAATTGCAGTCTCATTCTTCCAGTCTATTATGCAAAGTGTTAGACTGTCTGGATGAATTCTCTTGCTATACACCGAATGCAAATATGGGGGACCACTCGGTCGTCGCCGGGGACGAGCTACATGAAAGCGAGGTTAGTTGGGCTTTGATGTTTTGTTTTGAAAATGCTTCTCCAGAAAACTCTTGCTTTGTGGTCGATCTGTTGTTTTATTTCGCTGTGCCTACGAGTTGCTGTGTTCTGAATGTGACGAGAGGGGATAGAAATCTTCCACTGTTCACCTCCAAGGGAAAATAGTGGATCAATGCAATTCGTTGAGACGGAGAAAAGGAGTTCACGGTCGCCGCGGGAACTTAATTTGTTTGCTACGTTTCAGGATAGAAGATCTCAGAAAAATCGTTTAAATGACGAGCTTATGTGGTGTCTGGTGGTGTTCCAACACGGTTTTCATGGCCAATACCCTCCCCAAGTTAAAGAAAAGCTCTTCTTGAATGATATCCTCTGTCTCAAAGGAAGAAGTTATTTGCGTTCGCGTCCACTCGCATGCACGGAATCACCGCACGAAGTAAATAAAACTATTACGGTGCAATAACCAAGCGAATGAACTTCAACTGCCCCGTCGCTAAAACCAGTGAAAGCACTGAGCCAAATGACAACAACTGGAGCTAAACGCGATCGCTTACACATTTTCTAAGATCGATTCCAACCTGAAATTAAACAGTTCCTTCGGCGAAGGTGAACTCCTTGTCCCCGTCTCTTTGGTTTTCCCCTCAGAGGCGAACGAGAAAACTGAAAAAAGGAACACTTTCTCTGCTGTGGAAGATTCCACTCTGTTGCGGTGGCATTCAGGAACACAAAAACGCGTAGGGAGGGCGAAACAAAGAGCCAAATCGACGACGAAGCAAGACTTTCTAGTTAAAGCATTGTCAAAACAAAACATCAAAGCTCAACTAGCCTCGCTTTCATTCGACTCGTCCCGGCCGCTGGCCGAGTGGTCCGCCATATTTGCATTCGGTGTATACTGAAATGCTTACCTGGCTTCAGGTAAGTGAAGCGAAATTAAAATCCTTAGCACAGCGATAAATTGGTCGTGAGTGCGTCGTTACTGCGAGTAACGAAAATTCAGGTCGATTCATGCGTACGTGACGAGGTCGCGATATGCCAACTTATCGGTAGTTTGCTGAACTCCTGAAACATGCTATCTGAAACGTCAGCGGTAACTTTCTTTTCGGTTTCTTCAATTTCTTTTTTCTCCTTGATTTTCTTGATAGAAACGGTGTTGACATGGCCCACTTTGGTCACGCAAACTGCTGCATTTTCGGCGGTGAAGTGGCAAATAGCAATCGTCTTTAATTCACCCTTTGTAAGGCCAGGCAAGCCAGCTTGGTTTAGAATCAACTTCCGTATGCTCATTTTTTTAAATAGCAAATCAACCGACAGGATGTCATACAGTGCTTGTACCTGTTTATGTGTCACGAAGTGTCTCACCATATTTTGGAGTATCCATTCTAGCAATAATGAGATACCAACTAAACTAAGGGCACTCCTTAAAGCTACTTTCAAAAAGAAGATACAAATGGTTGTGTTAAAATATTGGAAAATGAAGATTCTTATATATAAAGTTTTAGAATTAATCATATCAAAAGTTAATTTTTACTCTTCATATCTGTACTTCCTTGTTCAGTTTCAATCCTGTTCTGTCCTAGATACTTCGAATTAACTATGTAGCCTTAATGAACTAATACAATACGAGTTTCTCTTAAGTAGTTCTTCTTTTGCCCTTTTTGTAATACGTTTCTTTCAAACTAAGGCTAGCAGATTTCATTTATTCTTATTGTTCCTTGCCCACCTCCATTAGCTTCTGTTACCTGCGGTGCCAGGTCTGTCATTACTGTATCATGTGCAAAAATGTAATAAAGTTGTCTTGCCTTGTTGTCTTGTCTTTTCTAATAAAGAGTTCCTATCTCCCGTGAAAATCTCTCTCTTGATCTTACGGCTCTCCATGTTTGACCTATATAAACATTGTCATGGTCATTACAATTAACAATTACTGTTTAGATCATCCCTGTTGATAGATCTTTACTAAGTTTGTATTTATTGTCTTTTTTAAATGGAACCAACAGTCATCAAGAGTTTATGTGCAACAATGATATTGAATGAATTTAGAGTTCTTGTGATTCTTTCTAAGTTCTCTGAACGTACGGCAAAGTAACAAAAAACAGAGGTATATTTATACCGTTAGCCAAAAATTTAGAAATCCGCAATCAGCTAAAGCCATCGAAAGAGATTGATTCCCAATTTGAGCATTAACTCTTTATCCATAAAGGGCTTAGATTCGCCTTGGAAAGTGGTTTGACAAATTCGGGTAGCTGATGAAAAATAAATTGATGAAGATTATCATACACATAAAAAGTAGAGAAAAAAAATCGTTTATGAACTTTGATAGACATTATAGATAAAATAGATATTGTTAAGTGTTTAACCAGCCCACCCAGGCAGCCCGCCAGGCTAATAAGCAACTAGTTATTACCTTTGCTCAAGAGGACACTCGGTCAGCTGTGTTGAACATGTATTTCATAGAGTTAGGCGCTGTTTGCAATACGTATAATTATCAAATACAATATTTAAATCATAAGAAAATTATATTACTTCAATTGCGTTTGAAACTCAAGAATTAGTTAGTTTAAACAAAACTTTAACAGCTAATCCAGGATGCGGCGTTTTTACTTTGACAATTTCAGGAGAGAGGGTTATATTTACTCGTCACCGGGCTTCTCTGCAGTTGAGAGCGCAGGCGTCAAAATTAAATGCTCTGCTACGCGTTGTATTTTCAACTCTCTTTAGTCAAACACAGTCTTTCATATCTATATCTTACGTCAATCAGACCGCAATCCTTGCCAATTATTTATTCATCTATTTATTTGTTGTCTCTGTTTGCATTCAATGCATGTTTACAGATTTTCTAATTTGTTACTTTTTTTGCACAGGGACGACCAACTTAGCTCGACTAGCAGTTGCTACCTCTTAGTGGTTGTGCTCTCTCATTTTTGCACTGACTATTAAACCTGAATTAATTTATCATTTTTCTCATGCAAACAAACAAAAGATTGTTGATGCTGTTGATGTTCTTGTTGTTAGTGTTGTTGTTTCTCTGTGCCATATGCATTTGTTACTGATTTAATACACATGGTTTTCAAATAAAAACTTTATATTACAATGAAAATAATTATCTACAACTGCCAATTATATTACAATCTTAGCTTTTAAGAGCTTCTGCCTGAGAGACCGGGGCAGACTTGGAAATGAGGGTCGGCCGATTTTGCTTAAAATTGGTACACAATCTTGTTATGTGGACTTATGAAATATGCCAAAGTTTCAGCTTCAATGAACTTTTTTTAGCCGAGTTCTGGATATCAGCCCCTCAGGGGTCCCCAGAGGCTGATTTTCAGTACAATTTTGGCCACTTTTCAATCTCTCTTTTAGCAACGTACAATTAATTTTAGACAAAAACAAAACCATCTTTGTAATGCCCTATTCTTAGCATTTTATGGGTAAACAAATCAACTCATGAGAATTTTTCGTTAGCCAGTGGCTGTTATGTCAATTTGGACCTATTTGAAGCATATGGGAAGCAACCGAAAATGGCCTGTTTTTCAGACCTTATATTTTCCATGCCCATGTTTTATATCGGGAAGTCTTAATATCCCTGCAAAGTTCAGCCCTTGGTTTAGTAATATCAAGAAAAAAATACTAAGGTTGAGGCATTTTTACCAAGAAAAATCTTACAAGAAGATGACTAACCTGGCCACTTCCGGTTAAAGTTTCAACAAAGCGTGGCGGTAAAAATCAGCTGTTTAATTTCGATTGATACCTTTCTTCTTCTAAGTTATGATTTTAGAGACTCTGAAGCTAGATGTAACCGAAAAGACTTGCCATTAATTAGCAAATTTTCATGTGTGTTTCTTTTTGGAACCGATCAGATTTTGGTCCGGCAACGGTACGGTTGTTATAAATCACGTGGAAGTAGTCTTGAAAATTATAGGTGTAATGGAGCGGCTGTGAACAAGGATATATTGTATACCTAACAACCCATCTCTTACCGGTTAATAACAATCTATCATGGGATCTTTTTTGCTCTAAACTGCAATATTAAGTTTATTATGATAATTGAATAAAAAGCCTGTGGCTCCAAGTAATGAAGCGCTAATTAAATCAGGAAATAAGCCAAGCTTTGTGGCCCCATTTCGTATTATAATTCACCTATTTGGGACTTCTTTTCTGAAGGAAAACAGCTTAGCAGTCATTCTAAATGCAATCACAACGTCTCTCGCGAGACTGCTTGAAAATCGCTTTGAACCTTTAGGAGATTTCAAACACATACAATTGTACCTAATTGCAGTCTCATTCTTCCAGTCTATTATGCAAAGTGTTAGACTGTCTGGATGAATTCTCTTGCTATACACCGAATGCAAATATGGGGGACCACTCGGTCGTCGCCGGGGACGAGCTACATGAAAGCGAGGTTAGTTGGGCTTTGATGTTTTGTTTTGAAAATGCTTCTCCAGAAAACTCTTGCTTTGTGGTCGATCTGTTGTTTTATTTCGCTGTGCCTACGAGTTGCTGTGTTTCTGAATGTGACGAGAGGGGATAGAAATCTTCCACTGTTCACCTCCAAGGGAAAATAGTGGATCAATGCAATTCGTTGAGACGGAGAAAAGGAGTTCACGGTCGCCGCGGGAACTTAATTTGTTTGCTACGTTTCAGGATAGAAGATCTCAGAAAAATCGTTTAAATGACGAGCTTATGTGGTGTCTGGTGGTGTTCCAACACGGTTTTCATGGCCAATACCCTCCCCAAGTTAAAGAAAAGCTCTTCTTGAATGATATCCTCTGTCTCAAAGGAAGAAGTTATTTGCGTTCGCGTCCACTCGCATGCACGGAATCACCGCACGAAGTAAATAAAACTATTACGGTGCAATAACCAAGCGAATGAACTTCAACTGCCCCGTCGCTAAAACCAGTGAAAGCACTGAGCCAAATGACAACAACTGGAGCTAAACGCGATCGCTTACACATTTTCTAAGATCGATTCCAACCTGAAATTAAACAGTTCCTTCGGCGAAGGTGAACTCCTTGTCCCCGTCTCTTTGGTTTTCCCCTCAGAGGCGAACGAGAAAACTGAAAAAAGGAACACTTTCTCTGCTGTGGAAGATTCCACTCTGTTGCGGTGGCATTCAGGAACACAAAAACGCGTAGGGAGGGCGAAACAAAGAGCCAAATCGACGACGAAGCAAGACTTTCTAGTTAAAGCATTGTCAAAACAAAACATCAAAGCTCAACTAGCCTCGCTTTCATTCGACTCGTCCCGGCCGCTGGCCGAGTGGTCCGCCATATTTGCATTCGGTGTATACTGAAATGCTTACCTGGCTTCAGGTAAGTGAAGCGAAATTAAAATCCTTAGCACAGCGATAAATTGGTCGTGAGTGCGTCGTTACTGCGAGTAACGAAAATTCAGGTCGATTCATGCGTACGTGACGAGGTCGCGATATGCCAACTTATCGGTAGTTTGCTGAACTCCTGAAACATGCTATCTGAAACGTCAGCGGTAACTTTCTTTTCGGTTTCTTCAATTTCTTTTTTCTCCTTGATTTTCTTGATAGAAACGGTGTTGACATGGCCCACTTTGGTCACGCAAACTGCTGCATTTTCGGCGGTGAAGTGGCAAATAGCAATCGTCTTTAATTCACCCTTTGTAAGGCCAGGCAAGCCAGCTTGGTTTAGAATCAACTTCCGTATGCTCATTTTTTTAAATAGCAAATCAACCGACAGGATGTCATACAGTGCTGGCCATACATTTTTTTCCCTGTTGCGTTTTATCAGTTTACGACAGATTGAAATAAACATGTAATGTAGTAAGCGGCGCACTCGGATTCTATGCGGAAGCAACTACCTAGCGCATAGCACAGTCGCAGCCTAATGGTTAGGTGGATAGACCCCGGATGGAGCGCTCCTAAATACTAAGGAGTCGCCATGTCGTCTTGGGAAAGGCAATAACCAATTTAATCTCCGGCAGGTATGAGACAGTGGGCCTGGTGACGACTTTACCATATCACCTACAGCAAGCGTACTGATCGTCCTGAGGATTCTCACTATATATGGAAATCGGAGTAAACCAGCAATTCTACAGCTGGGGTGCCAAAAAAGTTCAAGTTCATAAGTACTCCAAGAAAGCTGAAATATTGTATTTCCCCAGTTATCAAAGCAGTGAAGGAATATCCACTCCTCCCCTGTCCAATATTTGGTATGCAGTACACTGATTTAGTCTGCTTACCACCACGGAACTGCGTTAACTAAGAAAGCAATAAAGGGATAGAGAAAGGGAAGTTTTCTAGTAAGACATTTTCTAGCAATTTTGTCGGACATTCAGCAACTTGGCGGGGAAAACGGACCATCTTAGACATCCCCAATAATAATTCGTAGGCTGTTTGTACAGGGGGACTGGGTATTAAATATTCTGTACATAACATCCATTTATAGTTCTTCAGATTCTCATAAAAGTTGTATACCAATCATTCTCAAAAGTATCAAGGAGCAGAATCTAGACGATAAAAACTGAATTCCAAGTCAATCAAAGCCAGCAAACTACAGATAAGTTGGCACATCGCGACCTCGTCACGTAAGCAAGAATCGACCTGAATTTGCATTACTCGCCGCGAAGATGCATTCATGACCAATTTATAATTATCGCTGAGCTAAGATTTTTAATGTTGCTTCACTTTCAAGAGATTATAGGAGAGGGACATGCCTCTAAACCTGAAGCCAGGTAAGCATTTATAGTAAGAGAATTTATCCAGACACTTTTTGCATATAGACTGGAAAGTGCGACTGCAATTATTCAAGTACAATTGCATGTATTTGAAATCTAAAGAATCAAAGCGATTTTCAAGCAGTCTCACGACAGATGTTGTGATTACATTTAGAATGACTGCTAAGCTGTTTTCCTTCGGAAAGAAAGTCCCAAATAGGTGGATTGTAATACGAAATGGAACTACAAAGCTTGACTTATTTCCTGATTTAATTAGTGCTTCATTACTTGGAGCCACAGGCTTGTTAATCATGATTACAGTTTAGATCGAAAAAGATGCAATGGTAGATTGTTATTAACCGGCAAGAGATGGGTTGTTAGGTATACAATATATCCTCGTTCACAGCCGCTCCATTACACCTATAATTTTCAAGACTACTTCCACGTAATTTATAACAACCGTACTGTTGCCGGACCAAAATCTGATCGGTTCAAAAAAAAACACATGAAAATTTGCTAATTAATGGCAAGTCTTTTCGGTTACATCTAGCTTCAGAGTCTCTAAAATCATAACTTAGAAGAAGAAAGGTATTTAAAATCGAAATTAAACAGCTGATTTTTACCGCCACGCTTTGTTGAAACTTTAACCGGAAGTGGCCAGGTTAGTCATCTTCTTGTAAGATTTTTCTTGGTAAAAATGCCTCAACCTTAGTATTTTTTTCTTGATATTACTAAACCAAGGGCTGAACTTTGCAGGGATATTAAGACTTCCCGATATAAAACATGGGCATGGAAAATATAAGGTCTGAAAAACAGGCCATTTCCGGTTACTTCCCATATGCTTCAAATAGGTCCAAGTTGACATAACAGCCACTGGCTAACGAAAAATTCCCATGAGCTGATTTGTTTATCCATAAAAGGTTAAGAATAAGGCATTACAAAGATGGTTTTGTTTTTGTCTAAAATTAATTGTACGTTGCTAAAAGAGAGATTGAAAAGTGGCCAAAATTGCACTGAAAATCAGCCTCTGGGGACGCCTGAGGAGCTGATATCCAGAACTCGGCTAAAAAAAGTTCATTGAAGCTGAAACTTTGGCATATTTCATAAGTCCTCATAACAAGATTGTGTACCAATTTTAAGCAAAATCGGCCGACCCTTATTTCCAAGTCTGCCCCGGTCTCTCAGGCAGAAGCTCTTAATTAATTTCAAAACAAACATAGATTAAAGCCTAATCCACGATCAAAGGAATGAGTCCCAAATCATGGGGCTATAGGCGCAATTGTAATTCAAATATTTTTCGACTGAAAAATACGTATGGAAATATATTTATTTTTACAAAGAGATTATTAAGCAATCATCGTATGTCCACTATTAGTATTGTTAAGCATATAAAATCTCATTTTAATAGAACAAAGAAGTTTTGCGTTATATATGATCACAACAGACTGCATGACCGTTTCAAAATAAACTACACAATTGAACCCCAGTATCTACACATATTAGCAATTAGTTCTGAGTGGAACAATTTCTTTCCGTATAATTTGACAAAGCACCAAGCCATCGAGTGTTTGTCTACAAAGCGCTACTAGACCAAGCAACCTTTTACATCCGCTTGCTGTGAGGACTGAGATCGCAAAAAGATCTTTCTATTATTATGGTTGCACTCTTTTTAACGAACTACCCTAATGGTATTTCGTGTTAACACATCTTTTAAATTTTTTTATTTGTACATAGTTTTCTATTTATAGCATTATCTCTATTAGTGTATTGTCTATATGTGTAGTGTAGTTTTTGTACGTTATTGTTCAGGACTCACATTGATAACAATAACAACAACAATCTTTATTCGTGCCCAGAAATTACACAGTATAGACTTAAATACAAGAGATAAAAAAATTACAAAAGAAAAGAGCACAGCCACTTAGAAATAGCAAAGCTAATCGAGCTAAGCGGATTGGCCAAGCATATCTGACCAAGCGGAATGAAATTTGCTAATACGCTTACTGAACAAGAACAATGGACACAATTACCGTTCACACACACACACGCACACACACAAATAACAATAGACAAGGTGATGTGCACACGCTAAAACTGGAAAATAAAAGTACATCGATGAATCAGTCAGTAGTTAGAGATAAGTGATTCTTTTAGGAGGATTTTAAAACAGGTGCGACTTTTAGATTTTAGGGAGTCTTCAATGGAATTCCAAACTTTAATTCCAGAAAAACGAATGTTAAATTTGCCATAATTGGTCCTCGCTTTAGACAGATAGTATGAAATCTTACTCGCCAGTCTGGGAGGGTTGTCCAATACTCCGACAAATTTATGCACAGCATTGTATTGTATTATATCCACATAGCAATGGATTAACAATACAACACAATTGAGAACGAAGCAATACAATAGAACACAATACAATGCTATGCATAAATTTTTCAGAGTATTGGACAAGTCTGGTTTGATATTGATGCACTTTGTTGATACTCATAAAGAAATCGCTAAAAATTGAGGGCAGTCCATTAGCGTAATAGTCGTACATGAATAAAGCACAATACAAGTATAATAAGTCACTTACTTTAAGGGGGGAGAAACTTAACTACAAGTCTGTTGCTAAGGAAATCTCAAAACCTCCTTTTGGGGGGCTCCTGAAGTTCAGTGGGCATCAAAGTTTACCTTGTTTGTTCGTTTCCTTTAAAAGTTTCGAACCGCGCCCATATTTGGTATGTCACGTGACCGCAATAGAAAACGTCTAAAAACTCGGACTGAGTGGATCGTTTTCGAAATATAACAATACGTTTTGTTAAAACACGGCATTATCTACAACTTGTAGTATGCATTTGAGGAAATGTACAATATTTCGAAAATTATAGATCTTTAAGTGCTTTGTTAGCCTCTTAAAGATCTATAATTTTCGAATCGAACAAACAAGGTAAACTTTGATGCCCACTGGACTTCAGGAGCCAAAAAAGGAGGTTTTGAGATTTCCTGAGCAACAGACTTGTAGTTAAATATCTCCCCCTTAAGTATTTTTAATTTCCGAAAGAGTGGACTAGAGTGGCAATTATATTCTGAGAATGTTATTATTCTGACGGCTCTTTTTTGTAAGGTGATAAGAGGTAAGAGAGTTGTTTGATATGTAGTCCCCCAAGTCATTAGACTATAAGTCAGGAAGGGATATATAAGTGAGTAATACAACTGTACAAGGACCAGATCGGCCACAGAGTACCTTATCTTAGATAGTATGCCAATACATCTCTTAATCTTTTTTGAAATATGTAGAATGTGATACATCCAACTGAGATGTGTATCAATGATGAGACCCAAGTACTTAATAAATTTCTCTTGCACAATCTCCCTGCAAGAAACTGTTAATTTGACTATGTGACCCTTGACCTTTTGAGGGGGATGGAATATAATGAAATTTGTCTTATCGATATTCAATGAAACTCTATTCGCCATAAGCCAGTCAGATACCATTTTCAGATTATAATTAACAATGGACTCAAGTTCTGCAAAATTAGAATTAGAGTAAAACAGATTTGTATCATCTGCGGAAATGTGAAAGTCAAACGCATTGCTGCAGTCACTGAAATCATTGATATACAGGAGAAATAGAAGAGGGCCTAGCACAGAACCCTGTGGGACTCCATGAGTAAAGAGGGTGTCATCTGATTTAATACTATCTATAGTAACATACTGCCTCCTATTGCTTAAATAGAAAGCAAACCAGTCATTAGCAATACCACGGATTCCATAGTGGGTTAATTTCTTTAGTAATATGCTATGATCAACAGTATATCGAAAGCCTTAGAGAAATCAAGAAAAATTCCACAGGAAAATAGGCCATCTTCAATTGTTCTCTGAATTTTGTCTGTATTAAAAGAGTTGCCTGAAGAGTGGAATGATTTCTCCTAAAACCAAATTGTTTGTCATATAGAACATTATATTTTTCAATAAAAGTGATAAGTCTTTTATACACAAGCTTCTCCAAGAGTTTATTGAAAATGGAGAGCAATGAAATGGGTCGGTAGTTATTCATGCAAGTGACTGAGTCCTTTTTATGTACTGGAACAACATTAACTTACTTAAATTGGTCAGGCACACACCAACTACTAAAGGAAATATTAAAAATAAATTCCAAGGGGAATAATAGGTTTTTAATAGGCTTTAGTAGGCATACAGGAATGCTAAAAGGACCAGAAGCCTTGGACGAGTTCAGGCTAGTAATTATCTCTTCTATATCTGCTGCAGAAGCAGGGAATAGCATAAAACTGTTTGCCTGCGAAGGACCAAGAAAGTCTAGGGGATCAATATCAACTTGAGGAATTTCTTCTGCTAATTTACTGCCAATTTAAGAAAAATGATTATTAAAAGCTGGAATCAGTAACGACATTGTTACCAACAACAATTTTAGGGGGAGAGTTGAATCCATTTGGTTTGAGGGTAATTAACTCTTTAATGCCTGCCAGGTTTTTTTAAAATATTTTTACTATTAGCAATGAAGTAGTTATGGTAGTAATTCTTTTTGCTGGCTTTCAGCAGTTCGGTAATCTTGTTCCGATAAAACTTCTATTTAGTTAAGAAATATATATTCCTAGTTTCTAGGAAACGTTTATGAAACTTTTTTTTCAGCCTAATAGATGTTTGGATGCCAGGTGTTACCCAGGGCTTGGATAATGACTTGATTTCTTTCCGAGTAAGTTTACGAAGAGGTGCGTGCTTGTTGACCAGATTAGAAATACAGAGATAAAAATTCTGAAAAACAGTGTTAATATCAAGCACTCCAGATTCACTAGTTAGCACCTCTTCCCAGTTCACCTTGCTGATCTCCGATATAAGCATTTCATTATCAAGCCTTGGGTAATCCCTTTTGTACATCTTAAAATTTCTTGGAGGATTGGATAACTTTATAATAATCAGAAAATTAGGCAAGTGACCTGTTATCCCCGGGGGGGGGGGGGGTACTCGATATATTCCTGGGTGGGGAGGTGCGGCCTGGCCCCTCATACCCTGACCCTGTTTAAGACAAATATCGCTGATTTTCCTACCCTGTTTAAGACAGAATTCCAATTTTTGATACCCTGTTTAAGACATAGATTAAAAGTTGCGGTTACAAATTGTGTGGCTTTCTTGATGTGTAATCAATGGAAATTTAATGTTCCTGGTATCAATGCCAAAGTAAACCGAAGTCAATAATAATTTACAAGAGCTTGTAAAAATTTTGCCGTTTATCATCCAAGAAAAGATATCCCATTTAAGAAAGTAATTGATCAACCGATACCCTGATTAAGACAAAAACTGACAAATTCGATATCCTGTTTAAGACAAAAATCCCAAAAAACATACCCTGGCTGGCCGCACGTCCCCATTAAATTCTTATAAGGGAGTACCCCCCCCCCCCCCCCCCCTCGGGCTGTTATCCCACAGACAATATTACCACTAATACCATAAAGCTCCAGTGAATTAAAAAAATATTATCAGTCAAGGTTGCAAAATAATAAGTTATTCTAGTAGGTTTCAGAATTTGTGGATGAAATGCATAGGATATTAGAGTATTAACAAAAATCTTCTGTCTTAGAATGAGAATCATAGTTCAAAAGATTGATATTAAAATCGCCCATCAGAAGACAAAATTTACCTTCTTTAGTTACTTTCTCAGTCGCCTTATATAAAAAGTCAGCAGCTTTGGTAATATTTTGATCAGGATGCCTATATATTAATCCACAGACAATATTATGCTGGTGTGGGACCTCAATTTCGATCCAAATGGACTCAAATTCCGGATTAGACGTGCAAAAATCATCACGTTTTATGTATGAAAGATTATCTTTAATGCAGAAACCAACGCCACCAGCATTAGACATAGATGGCTGAGACAGGAACGAGTAACCAGGGAGATTGGTATTTAAAAAAAGGATCAATTCTAACTTTTATTTTAGATTCGGAAAGACCAATAAAAGAAAAGAAGTATTTCATGTCACTTAACATATGATAGAAATCACCAAAGTTTGCTGAAAGACTTCTTATATTAAAGTGCAAGGCAGAAAATGTCCTTTCAGAGATAGTTGATCGATTATCTTCATTAGAGCGGAACTCATGAGTTGAATAATAACCAAAATTAGTCACAGAGGGTAAATTCAAGTCAATATCAATGTTGGATAAATTAGAGTTATTATTAATAAATGTAGATAGATCAAAACATGGTAAAGACTCTAAATTCAATCTGGAGATTTTATCAGAGCAGAGACAATCTGTGTTGGAATTATAGACCAATAGCTCAGTCAGCTCATGGTCTTCCACAGAGTTAAAAAGAAAATTTTCATTACGACAATGCAGGCAGAGCCACAAGTCATGGGTTGTAGTGAAATAATTGTACTCCTTAACAGAAAAGGCAGAACATTTAAAGTGAAACCACCAGAGGCAAGAATCACACTGGTTGCCTCTACAATTCTCCTTCACAGGCCGCTTACAGTTCCTACACTTAGACATTATCATTTAATGTAGTAAGAATGAGTGGATAACTAGTAACAGTGTAGGAAAGTACTCAGAGCACTTAGCTGGATCCACATGATCAACCTTGGTCATCTTGCCGTGCTGGACGATGTGTAGGAGATGCTTGCATTCGGCCACCAGTTTGAACTTGGCCCTGACCTCTGGATGATGCTTTTAACTTCGCTAGATCAGATTCGCTAGTAATTAAATGGGAGCGACTGTCCTTGTTCTGCCTAAGGAAAATTCTACCATTTGTGGTAGATATGACTGAAGTCGAAGTTCAATTCTTTCTTGACTTTTAGGGCTGCTTTGAATAATTTCTTCCTTGTCTGAATAAGACTTTCGGAGATAAATATTTTATTTTCCTCCGCTGATGAAAGACCAGCAAGATCCCTAGATGATTTGTTTTTAAGTTTGTATCTTGCCCTGTAGAAATTCTCCTTGACGTCTCTCTTAACAAACTTGGCTATAATACTCGGTGGTGGGGAATGCCCATTACCGTTGTCGTCATTCCAAGGACGAATTGGAGGAAGCCTATGGCTGATTGAGATGTCATCTTGCCATACTTCGACATCAAGAAGGCCGGCCACTTGTTTCACGACCTCATTTGTATTTTCGTCACGGCTAATCGGAATTCCTTTGATTTCAACACAATCTCGACGCACATATTGCTCTTGTTCACCAAGGAGAGCTTCGTTCGTCTTGACTTTATTGATGGTAGTACTAAGTTGAGCCTTAATTTAAGAGCATTATTCTCCAGCTCAAGAGCTTTCACAGTCCTCTCGAGGTTAACCACTCTCTCCAACAACTTGCGATGCTCACGTCTTTAAAGTTCAACGAACTCTCAATTGGCTCTAGTTTTAGTCATAAAATTTCCTCCAGCACATCGCGAGTAACATACACACACATAGTAAAATAAGAACAACAACAAAAGGTAAAGACACTATACAAAACTTTCAAAAAAACTCAAGAACTTTGATCGCCGTAAAAAAGCACGTCCATCTTGTTCACCGACCACTGACCATCCCTAACAGACAGCTTTTTGCATCTGAAGGGGCTACCCTGAGCGGTATAATTTAAGGATGTTCGCGCGAAAATTTTCTAACATTGATTTTTTTCTGAAAATTTTACCATTGAAAGATGATGAGTTAGTGATGTCAGAAATGTAAAAAAAATGGGGGGTCACCGACTTCATTTTGGATAGAACATGCCAAGAAGAACACCTAAATCTGAGTAAATCGGGATTCGTTAGCGAAGAAGGCCACAGTGGCTGCAAGTCCCAAAATATTGCAGTTAAAGCTTTGAATAGAAATGTTCTCTCCCAAATATGGTTTAAATGGACCTATTAAGCGAATTTAGTTAACTGGTGAGGTTCCTCAAACAACAAGTTCGCATTTAGCGTCCATAGTTTCACGCGCCTTGCAGCCGCAAGATGGCAGGATTCCATGTTCCGTGGACAGAGATCTTGAAATTTTTTTAACTTCCACATTGATTTTTGTTCATTTTTGGACAAGGTGGAAATAATTGTAAATTAAATCTATTTCTGAAAAGAAAAGTGGGGGTCACCGAACGTCCAAGATCGTTAAATCCAAGCAAAGCTGTAGCAATGGCAATCTGCCTTATCAATTGTTCATTTTATTACTTAGCGCGCGCGCACGATGCTTGACGTGGCATGTGATTCGCGTGCGCAGTAAGGATGCGCAGAGACAATTAGCGCGAACGTCCTTAAGGTGGCTCAATAGGGTTTTAAGAGCGCGCGCACCGATGATGTGAGCTTTAGTAATGTGTGCGCGCTAGCTGACGCAAGCTCATGCAAAGCAGCGAACAAGGCAACAATATAGCTCAAATTACAGCCCAGAAGTAGAAACAGAGAAACCATTTAAAAGAAAACGTAAAGAAAATGATTTGGACGGAAAGTTCTTGAGTGTATTTTGATGAGACCGCCATTGTCGAGTCGCTCATCGACATAACCGCGTGGTTCGAAAATTCACGCATGCTCACATAGCGATCTTGGCGAGTTCCTATTCTGATGACGTGATTGCCATTGAGGTGAAAAAATAGAAAAAATCCTTATCAGATTTCTCGAATTTCCTTCGGTGAAATTCCTTAAGATTTGGCAGAGAAGTTATTCCTTAATAGCTCTCCTTGCTTTCAATTTATCAGAAAAATTTGTAAGACAAGGTTTTCGCTCAGCCAAAAAAACACAAAAATGCTAAAAACGAAAAAACTACCTTGACAACCCCTACTTTTTTCGATTTTAAAAGTTTTTTTCTTGCCAGACTCTACCCGGTCTGAGCATATCAGGAAATTTTACCGAAGGAAATTGAAGAAAATTGAAATCAAAGCCAAACAGACGTCAAAAAATGGCGATGATTGAGTAGTTTTAATTTGAGACTAAAAGCCTTGATATCAGAGGTGACTGTTGAAAAGCAAACTTTGGCCCTCGTTTGTTATGTTTCAGTAGCTTTGATTAGGAAAATAGCAAAAAGAACGAGAATATTAACTTTCGATCGAGGCCACTGGCGCGCGCGTCGTAATCTTGCATAACCCTATTGAGGCACCTTCAGAGAGGTTCTTCTTCATTTAATATTCAGATTGGTCATTTGGAAACCGACAGACAGGTGGAAAACTTTCCAAATTTTGCCTTTCCCCGTTTCAAAGATGAAGATCTGTGACAACTTTGCTTGCTATCCACTTTCAGTTCTTTTTTTCCCTAAGCACCAAAATATCAACGCATGTAATTAACTGTATATATATTGCTTTGACTTCTTGCAGAGCTTTGTTCTTTTAAATATTTTCTTGAACATGGGAATTCTAAAACTGTAAATGATAGGATTTACGAGAGAATTGGCCAAACTAAAAAGGTTAAAAATTTGAAATACAAGTACTGGAACACATTTTTCACAGAGATAATGAGTACAGTAGACTACAATGCTTGGAACCCAAAAAAGAAGAGATGCAGTTATCACAATAAACAGAGTACTAGAGAGTTTCACGTTCTGTTGCTGTTCATTTTGCCTGTTATGAGCGCCATCTATGACAGGAACTCTGGAGTTAAGTCTTTTTCGAATTGTCAGATAAGACACACATATGGTAACCACACACAAAATCATGACACAACCGACTGCAAATATCCAGTATGCAAAATCAAATATATCGTATACAGCTAGCAAAGTCACTGCCCCGGCAGATATTGCAGATATCCACGCAAATGTACCACCGTAAATGTAGCCAGTAGTACTTGCTACTCGATGGCGGAGCGGCCAAATCAAAGCATATGCACGTTCCAGAGAAATGAGCGCGAGGAGAAATACTGACGCGAAAGAAAAAGTTACTTGAAAACCCGTCAAAATATTTGTATTGTGAGCGGTTTTGCAGTTTGTTTCTTTAAAATGTCCAGGGATTTTGAAAGCTCCTAAAGATAGCACTGCTGCGAATCCAGCAAGCAGATCAGCAACAGCTAAGTTGATAAGAAGAAATGAAGTTCGCTTGAGTGTGTTGCGATGCTTCCAAAACACGAATATGGTGAAAATGTTGCCAGCGATGATGATCAAGGACTCGAGAATGGCAGCACATGAAACAGCAATAATAGCAGTATTGCACATGATAGTTCCTTTGAGCTGGCCTGGCACTTAACTGAAAGATTTTTCACGGTTCTTCGTGGATTAAATTCAGTTTGGCCGGTCTTCAACGAGGGAAACCATCGCCATCCTATGGGAAGAATCAGTTGTGGCTTGTCGCTCAGCCCGCTTTATTACAGATGTATTCAGTGTTAGCTTGTATAGTTTATAATAGAGAAATTAATTTCACATCAGAAAACTAATCTACAACTACCAATAGCATTGCGAGTTATAATTTTTAATAAACATCTGACTAGACATTTTGCCTACAGCTAGGTCAATTTGCAATTTCTTTTCCTGCACCCAGCTGTTGTGATTGTCTTGTAAAAGTCAATATTAAGTGCATGGTGTACTTTTAATTATTATCGAATAAGACAAGCTCTTTTAATGACATGCACTTTCTTCAATTCAATTCATATTTGCTCACGTAAAACAATGTCTAACTTACAATTCATTTTAAAACTGGAAATTCAGTTTTGAGAAACACACTCTTTAATCAATTTCAAATGTGTTCTCTCGGATCTTCTGTATGTAGAGACGAATTAAAGGAAATCTGTGAAGAAACATCTTTTCCTTATTTTTTGAGAAAAATGCTGATGTCCGCATTTTTATTGAGATTCAAGGCGAATTATCTTGAAAAACTGCATGGCTACTCCAATTTTCTGTGTGGATTCCTATAGCCCTTGCAAAGATCTAATTTTCGCGCGTGGTCTTAACCTGGCACAAAAACCTTTGTATTTAGTAGGCACCGTCCTTAAAAAGTCTTCAAATGGTGCCAGGTTCAGCCTCATTTTGATTCTTTACACTTTGCGTTTCTCGGGTAATTTTTTACCAAATTGGACAGTGCGGGGATAAAAAAGATCTTGCCCAAGATAGTTTTCCTTCCTCTTGTTCGACTGCTCGTTTATAGCGAAGTGCCACTCTCGCCATTTTGGTCTCAGAATCCCAAACTATCTTTAATGGGTTTCTTAAAGATTAAGCACTCCCTCCCTGGATCGACTGTTGTAAGATGCCAGTTTTGGCCCTCCTTTAAATCTTAATATCTGCGTTCTCGGACAATATTATAACAACGGCTAAGAAAGTGGGCGGATTATAAATTCTCATTCAGTTCATATTTCTTTCTTGTCGTTCGACTTCCCGTGGATAGCAATGTGTCACTCCCTCCATTTCCGTTTCGGAATCGGAAACTATCCTTAATGGGTTTGTGAAAGATGCCAGTTTGGACCCTCCCTTAAATCTTTATACTTGTAACTTGTGTTCTTTTGAAATGGACAGTGCGTTAGCTAACAATTGTCACTGGTGTCATTTTTCCTTTTTTCGTGCAGCCTAACAACTGCACCGATGTTCCACAGCCACCTTATGGGCCTCGGAATCCTTAACTATGCTTAATGAGCTTTTGAAAGATGCCAGTTTTGGTCTCCCGTTAAATCTTCAAAAGTGCTTTTCTGGCAAAAAAAAAAAAAAGAAAAAAGAAAAACAGGTGAATTCGACTTTGCGTGATTCAAATATTCAAACCCATGTCATTTTACTATCTTCTTACGCATCTTCCTGCGTCTAGCGATGTGTCACAGTCGCGTTTTTTACCTCGGAATCTTACAATGCTCTTAAAAAATTTTAAAATGGTGCCAGTTTCAGCCCTCCTTCAATTCTATACGTTTTCGTTTCTCGGGTAATATTTTACCAAATTGTACAGTGCGGGAATTAAAGATTTTCGCTATAGTAGGTTTTCTTTCTTCTCGTTGACTGCCTGAGTGTAGCGATGTGTCACTCCCGCCATTTTGGTCTCAAAATCCCATACTATCTTTAATGGGATTCTGAAAGATGCCAGTTTAAGCCCTCCGTTAAATCTTCACACTTGTGACTCATGTGTGAAATTATTTTAAATTGGACGGTAGGTGGGTTAAAAATTCCCACCAATCTAATGTTTTCTTCTTTTTTTTTTCGTGCTTTCTCGCACCTTTTCCGATGTGCCACAGCCGCTTTTTTTTTTCTCGGAATCCTAAACTATGTTTAATAGGCTATCGTAAGATGCCAGTTTTGGTCCTCCTTCAAATCTTTATATCCGCGTTTCTCGGCCAATATTTTCCAAATTGGACAGTAGCTGAATTATAGATTCCAGCACAGTTCATTTTTGTTTCTTCTCGTTCGATTTCCTGAGTTTAGCAACGTTCCACTACCTCCATTTCAGTCTCGGAATTTGAAACTATCCTTAATGGATTTGTGAAGAAGGCCAGCTTTGACCCTCTGTTAAATCCTCACACTTGTAATTCAAGCGGGTTAAAAATTTTCGCTTATGCCATTTTTCCTTTTTCCTCGCCCATCCTCGCGCCTTTACCGCTGTGTCGCAGCCGCGTTTTGGGCCTCGGAATCGTTAAGTATGCTTAATGGTTTTTGAAAGATGCCAGTTTTAGCCCTGCGTTAAATCTTCACACTTGTAATTAATTTGTGGAATTCCTTTCAGTTGGAAAGTAGATGGGTTAAAATTTCTCGCTAATGTCATTTTTCCCTCCTTTCACGAGTTCTCGCGCCTTTACCGATGTTTTCACAGCCGCATTTTCTGTCTCGGAATCCTTAAGTATGCTTAATGATTTATTGTAAGATTTCGCCTTCCTTCAAATCTTTTTATCTAGGTTTCACGGGTAATATTTTACCCAATTGGACAGTGGGTGAATTAAAGATTCTCGCCGACAGGTCTTTTTTCTTTCTTCTCTTTAGGCTTTCCGGGTATAGCAATGTGCTACTCCCAACATTTCGGTGTCAGAATCCGAAACTATCCTTAATGGGTTTGTGAAAGATGCCAGTTTTAACCCTCCGTTAAATCTTACTATTTGTAGTTCGTGCGTTGAATTCTCTCCAATAGCAAAGTGCGTTGGTTAAAAATTTTCGCTATTTTCATTTTTCCTTTTTTTCGCGCATCCTCGCGCCTTGACCGATGTGTCACAGCCGCGTTTTGGGCCTCGGAATCCTTAACTATGCTTAATAATGAGTTTTGAAAGATGCCAGTCTTGGCCCTTTGCCAAATATTGAAAAATGTTTTTCCACGCGAAAAATTCTTTCGAATTCGAGTTTTTTAAGTCAAAGATTCAAGCCCATGTCATTTTACCCCCTTCTTACGCATCCTCCTGCGTCTAGCAATGTTCCACAGTCCTGTTGTCCACCTCAGAATCTTAAGTGCTGTTAAAAGGTTTTTGAATGGTGCCAGTTTGAGCCCTTTTTCAGTTTCTTGCGTTTCTTGGGTAATATTTCACTAAATTGGTCAATGCGTGGATTAAGATGAATTCTCGCCCAAGTAAGTTTTGTTTCTTCTCGTTCGACTGCCTGGATATAGCGATGTGTTACTTCCGCCATTTCGGTCTCAGAATCCTAAACCATTCTTCATGGGTTTCTAAAGGTGCAAGTTTAAGCTCTCCGTTAAATCTTCACACTCGGAAGTTCACGTGTGGAACTCTTTTATATTGGACACTAGGTGGGTTGAAGATTCTCGACAATGTCATTTTTTCGTTTGCTTGCGCGTTCTCGCGCTTTCACCGATATGCCACAGCCGCATTTTCTGTCTAAACTATGCTTATTGCCTTATTGTAAGATGCCAGTTTTGACCCTCCTTCAAATCTTTATATCTGCGATTCTCGGGTAATTTTTCACTAAATCGGACCGTGATTCTCACACAGGTCATTACTCTTTCTTCTCGTTCGTCTTCCCGGGTATACCAATGTTCCACTCCTCCATTTCGGTCTCAGAATCCGAAACTATCCTTAATGGATCTGTGAAAGATGCCAATTTTGACCTTCCGTTAAATCTTGTTACTTGTAATTCGTGCGTTAAATTCTTTCGGATTGGACAGTGCGTGAATTAAAAATTTTCACTGATGTCAGTTTTCTTTTTTCTCTCGCATCCTCGCGCCTTTAACGATGTGTCACAGCCGTGTTTTGGGCCTTGGAACCTTAACTATTCCAATGGGATTTTAAAGATACCACTTTTGGCCCTTTGTCAAATCCTTAAAAGTGTTTTTCACGCGAAAAATTCTTTTGAATCCGACCTTTCGTTAGTCAGGGATTTAAGCCCATGTCATTTTACTCTTTTCTTACGCATCTTCCTGTATACTGGTGTATGGCGATGTGCCTCAGTCGCGTTCTCCAGCTCGGAATCTTAAAATATTTTTAATACGTTTTCAAATCGTGCCAGTTTCAGCCCTCCTTCAATTCTTTACATAGTTTAACAAATTGGACAGCGGGGGGATTAAAGATTCTCGCCCAAGTGGGTATAGCGATGTGCCACTCCTGCCATTTCTGTCTCAGAATCCCGAACTATCCTTAATGGGTTTCTTAAAGATGCCAGTTTAATCCCTCCGTGAAATCTTTAAAGTTGTGATTCACGTGTGGAATTCTTTTAAATTGGACGGAAGGTGGGCTAAAAATTCTCGCAATGTCTTTTTTTTTTCTTTTTTCCTCGCTATCTCGCGG
>JAHPZR010011942.1:0-5000 GCA_019787425.1 Platygyra sinensis
GCGATGTTTAGATCGAAAGTAAAGTGGGTAGAGCAAGGAGAGAAGCCTACCAAGTATTTCTTTAATTTAGAAAAACGCAATTATGAGAAAAAAATTATAACACAGCTTAAAATAAGTGATGGAGAGATAATATCCGACATAAAACAAATAAATAAAGAAATTGAGGAGTACTACAAATCATTTCTAGCCTCTAAAGTTCCACCAGAGGATCACGAAAATATAAGTGAATCGTTCAATTCTTTTGTTGAAGGCTTGGAAAACCCAAAATTATCTGAAGATGATCAGCAAGAATTAGAAAATGATCTCTCAAAAGAAGAACTATTTAACGCACTTAAGGGTTTCAAAGAAAATAAAACTCCAGGAGAAGATGGTTTCACTAAAGAGTTCTACGAAACTTTTTTCGATCTTATAGGTGACCATCTCCTAGACTCCTATAATGAAGCATTTGATAAAGGAAAAATGTCAATTTCTCAGAGACGAGGTATTATCTCACTAATACCAAAAGGCGAAAGCTATCTGGTCGAATTAACAAACTGGCGTCCAATTACACTTTTAAATGTCGACTATAAAATACTGGCAAGAGCATTTGCGAAAAGAATTGAACTCAAATTACCCAAACTAATACACTCAGATCAAACTGGATTCGTCAAAGGAAGGTTTATTGGCCAGAATATAAGATTGCTTAATGACATTATGGAATACACTGAACTAAATAAAACTCCAGGAATAATGGTACTTATAGATTTCGAGAAAGCATTTGACACATTAGAATGGCATTTCCTTCAAAATGCGCTAAAATATTTCAATTTTGGTCCAAACCTTAGGAACTGGATCTCAGTGATGTACTCCGATGTAGAAAGCGGAATAATAAATGGCGGTTACGTTACCAATTACTTTAAGGTATCCCGAGGTGTCCGGCAAGGTTGTCCCTTGAGTCCCATTCTTTTTATACTATCCGCAGAATTACTTGCTCAAAGGATACGTCAGAGTAGCAAGAGTGAGGGGATAAAGCTCCCAAATAATGTAGAAGTAAAGTTAAGCCAATTTGCTGATGATACGACCCTTATCTGTAAGGATATTGAATCACTAAAGGAAAATATAATGATTATTAACAAATTTGCTGAAATCTCAGGTCTCAAATTGAACAAAAAGAAGACCAAAGCTATCTGGATTGGATCACAGAAGAAGAATAAAACTAGACCCTTAGCAATAGACATAACTAATGAACCAACTAAAACACTGGGAATCTATATTTCTTACAATCGTAATAAGAATAACGACCAAAACTTTTTCATCAAAATTCAAAAAATGGAAACAAAACTAAATATTTGGCTGTCTCGGGACCTCACCCTTATGGGACGAACTTTATTGATAAAAGCATTAGGGATTTCTAAAATAGTATATTCGGCCTCGATGCTATGTGTTCCAGAGGAAGTCATTAAACGAGTACAGGAAAAGCTTTTCAGTTATCTCTGGCGAAACAAAAAGGACAAAATAAAAAGAGCCGTACTGTATCAAAGGCCATGTCAAGGAGGTTTAAACTTTCCAATGTTAGAACAATTGTTAAGGCACTTCGATTAAGCTGGATAGGAAGATTACTAAGTGAATCCAATGAGGCTTGGAAAGCAATCCCCAATGCTTACTTCAATAGATATGGAGGATTACCGTTCCTCTTGAAATGCAACTACAACACAAAAAAATTAGACAACAATATTTCCCCTTTTTACTCAGAACTTCTAGATTACTTTGGTGAATTGCGAGACCAATACAGAGATGATTGCTTCAAAGGCGACTTAATTATATGGAACAACAAAGATATCACTATCGAAGGAAAATCTTTGTATTGGAAAACCTGGAGTGAGCGTGGGGTATGTTTTGTACAAGATCTTCTTAAGCCGAATACTGACAAATATCTATCTTATGAAGAATTCAAGACCAAATACAACATTGAAGTCAATTTCATTTACTATTGCCAAATTCTCTCTGCAATCCCCCAAAGTCTTAAATTCAAAGCTATGACTATTAAAAAACCTCCAGGAACAATCATAGAAGAATCTGATGTATTCCAGCTTGCCGAAGGAAAAACCATCCGTTTGTCTAAAATGCGGTGCAAGGATTATTACTCACTTCTCCAAGCGAAATGGGAAACACAACCAACATCTGTTCAATCATGGTCCAAACATTATCCCCCCTTCGCCAACAAATGGAAAATCTTATTTAAGAAGATCTCAAAAATGTCAGCAGACAATAAATTACGACAGTTCTCTTTCAAATTACTCCATAGGATACTAGTAACCAAAAAGGAACTTAAAAGATACAAAATTAAACCAGATGATGAATGTTTTTTTTGGATAATGACAAACAACCAACTTTTTTTCCCTCACTCCATGAGTGGACCAACAACTTTGTTGGTCCTACATACCAGACCTGCTTAGAGTCAATATGAACACTATTGAGTTAGATACACAGTGTTATGTGAGTGGCCGCTAAAAGATGTAAAAGTTGAGTCCCGGGACTTAATTAACTAAACATTTCCTAGTCATGTCTCCAGTTTGTGCAATATTTTCTCTCGGATACTTAAGAGAATATTTAAAAGTCCTTAACGACGTATTGTGCTAAATTGTCCATACATTGGTTTGTAAACTGGGCGAAGACATCAGTAATGCACATGGGTGATGAAGCGACCCCATTCCTCCTAAGTGGAATAGTAGGGGGGGCTTGCGATTACCATGTCATATCTCTTTTTGACCCTTTATACAAGTAATGTGTTTTTAACTTTTTGTAATAATTTTCCCATTTACTGTATTAAGGCAGTTTTGCACCCACTGCTCAGAGGAGATAGATGATCTAAGAGTGGGCTAGGCCATGCACTTTTCTGCTCGAAATGTTACACGACTATTGCCAAAGAACAGTTAGCAAATTCGACATTATTCGTTTGTCACTTTAAAAACAAAATAGATGAAATAGGAGGCTGTGGGAAACAATATTAAATGAAACACGTACTATTTTTTGCCGTCACATTTGAGGTGAAAGTCCCAGTTCTCTTAGGACGTTTCGTGGCGTCGCCCACGCCACCTCTTTTCCTTCAAGACCTGCCGGATGTACGTCTGCCCCCAAAAATAAACTGTCATACCACCAGAATTTCTTGGGACTCTTGAGTCCGTGTCCTTCTCGAACCTTCTTGTGTAGTGAGCGGTAAACCCAAATAACCATTCCTTGCCCTTTCATTTCTTTCTCCACAGCCTCTCTCACCTTATCTATATCAACAGAGTAGTCAGTGTACATGATTCCCAAAATCGAGTGAAGACGTACGTGTTTCCCTCCCGTGCTGTTTTTCAACAGAATTTCAACATTTTACGTCCATGTGCTTAGTCTATGGCGCAATGCTATAAACGCAAAGGGAGATTAAGTTTTGATAGCGATATTTCCTCTCCTGAAGGAAAAAAGATTTGCGAGAGCCCACGTTCTGACCCAAATATAAACACAGCAAGCGACGAAGGCCAGGACGACCAAGTGTTGGAAGCGCTGAATATGACAGAAAGGATTGCCTCACAGCTAGAAATGATCTGCCAAACGCTTGCAAGCGTCGAAAATAGACTACAGAGGCTCGAAGGTATATTTGAACGTTTCTCTGTTCTGGAGAGGTCGATTAATAGCCTTCAAACTGGACTGAGCACGCTAAGCGAGAAGTCGAGAATAATAGAAGAGAAGACGAATTATATTGAAAAGGCAATGGAGTTCGAAAATGCAGAAATCGAGGAGCTAAAGAAGAAAGACAAGGAGAATGAAGATAAAATCAAAGAGCTTGAGGATAAATTGCTGTATCAAGAGGTATACAACAGAAGAGAAAATTTGCGTTTCTTTGGAATCCCCGAATCAACTACCGGTGCCGAGAATACATTTGAAGTGATGCGAAATTTTCTTAAAGAAGAGTTGGATTTGGAAGATGCAGAAAACATCGAATTTCAGAGAGCTCATCGAATTGGGAAGAAGAAGATGGGAGAGGCCAGGCCTGTTATTGTTCGTTTCTTGAAGTTTCCAGAACGTGAAGTGGTTTTCAGAAAAGCGCGTGAGCTGGAGAGCGATACTGATGTAAAGGTATACTCAGATCTCCCCAAGGAAATCAGTGAAAGAAGAAAGAGGCAATGGCCAAGGCTAAAGAAAGCGAGGGAAGAAGGAAAGATTGCATTTTTTAGCAAACCCGAGCCTGACAAATTGTTTATTGACGGACAGTTTGTTCCTCTGTAGATTGAACACTTAGATTTTTTTAGGATCGGTTTCTCTACGGATTGAACCTTTTTATTTTATTGGATCTTGTAGTTGTTTTTTTGTAACGGGAGGATTGCGTAAGATCATTTGAATCCAATTAATTGTTCCAATCTCCAAGGCAGCTCTAGGTGCTAATTACTCAGCTGCCATTTATTCTCTTTGTGTAAGACATTGTTGTGTGATGTCCTTTATTTGTTGTTTCTTTTGTTTACCATGTTGTTGTGTAGAAACCTCTTGTGACCTCCGTCGTTACCACATATTAATTTATGCGCAGTTGCAACGCGAGATACTTGTATACGTAACTAGTTTGAATTGTCCCATTCGAGAAGGAGTATATAAATTTTAAATTACTCTCTCTTAATGTCCGAGGGATCCGTTCCCCAACAAAGAGGAAAGCCCTTTTCACCTGGCTTAATGAGCGAAAGTACGATATCATTTTCCTTCAAGAGACCTACAGCACTATAGATGTTGAAGATATCTGGAAGACGCAATGGCAAGGTAAGCTTCATTTTGCACATGGTTCTAATCACAGTTGTGGGGTGATGATTTTGGTGAGAAGTGACCTTGATTTTAGCCTAAAATCTGTTAATTTGGATACTGAGGGCCGCTCAATTATAATGGAAGCTGAGGTGCAAGGCTCGTTGTTCTTGTTTGTTAATATTTATGCTCCCAACAAGGTTCAAGACCAATGCCGTTTTTTTGAAAATTTAAATAAAAACATTGAAGATTTC
>JAHPZR010011942.1:12500-74767 GCA_019787425.1 Platygyra sinensis
GGGGTCATTGAGCATTCATATATTCACGCTATTGTTCTTACTCATCACTTATTCATAACGATGTTCTGCCGACAACACAGTATGTTTCCGAAGAGCGCAAGCTCTTTGATGTTGGTGAGATATTTTTCTTTTGTTAACAGAGAAGAAATAAAACCCTAGGGGCTACGATAATGTCTGCTTGATCGATTTTAAATTCATAGAATGTGTTACCACAGCTGGTGCCACCATTCTTGTCAATTTCAAACTTGAACCAGATATCTTTATTAATTGACGAAGGGAGGTTTTTGTAAATTACCACCGAACGACCAGACACGTCGGTCAATATTTACGCTCTCAGCGAAATTTTGGTTACAAGAAACGTGTTCGAGTGAACAATTTTTTGAAGGCCGTAAAGAGTAAAGGTCGAAAATTCTACATAATCGCCTTTTTAACTTTTCCGAGTCAACATTTCGATCAAGAGAGGGTTTCTTTTTCCAAAACACAGGAGTGCACGCGAATTGAATTTATGACCGCGGAGTATATTTACCTTAGTACAAAGCAGCAGTTACAAAACTTGTTGCGTGTCGCAATTAATGCAACTTTGGTGTTAAACATTTTTATTTGCTGATCTTTTCTTACCCTATTTCGTTTCTTGTTGCCTTTGCTTTAACATTCCCTGCGTAAAATCTTTTTGACTGAAGTGCACTCACTCGAATCGAAACCGAAAACAAATATATACACGATAAAAAAAGCCTCGATTGTTTATCGTAAAATAAAAAACTTAACAAGTTACACGCCACGATTGTCGAAATTTCCACTTACGAGCGGGGCTAAACGTGGCTGCATGGAGTAAAATTATAACACGCGCTGAGTTTTTTGGGAAAAATATAAAAAAATACAAAAACTAATAACAAGGTACACGCCGCCGCTGTCGGAATTTCCACTTACGCGCGGGAACGTGGCTACATGAAGGAAAATGATAAAACTCGCTGAGTTTTTATTAAAAAAAATACAAATCAAGGAATTTTAATTGAACTTTCTTTATTGAGCAAAGAAAGAAAAAAGTCATCAAATACATATTCTGGGAGGAACAGATAACATGAAACATGAAACATGACACTGCTGTGAATAAAACTTGCCGGCGGCTTTGAATCGAGCACTCAGTCGGCTTCAAAATAAAAGAACCATCATTAAATCTCTCCTTACAGCTCCTCGAAAGCGTCTGATTAAAAAGTTGTGGTCAAAGGAAAAGTTCAAATCCATTGCGTGATCTGGGCATTCACCACGCATCGGAACGTGTTTACGAATAAATTAACTATGGCGGCCGCTCTACGAAAAAATCTAATTTTGGCGTTCCGTGACCAAAACAACTCGTTCAAGATCTCTTTTTAAAGCTCTCGATATGACATGTATTCAAAAATACACAAGCTTAAGCTTACAAAATTTGAAAATACATTGCGAAGAAGCCAAATCTATAAAATGTCTGCGATGATTACTTCGGATTACTTCATAATCATTCACACATCGCGAACAAAAGGATACGTTCACAAGTCAGTTCGCCCATGGTCCCTTAATTGTAGCATTGTTCCAGTCTTTTGAATTCTCTTTGAGGTCTCTTTCCAAAATATCTCACCTTTTTCAAACCGAATAAAACCGAAGTTACTCGAGACGCTTTCGGATGCTACCGAAAGCAATGCCCAAAGGAATAAACTGAGCCTTCAAGCCACAACATCCAGAGGTGTAAGCCATTTCAGAAAGACACATTTAAAGCGGCGTGAAGTTGTAATGTGAACTGTTAATAGTTCATTGTTCTAAATCCAACTTCAATTTTAACTTTTTTTTATTATGTGATTAAATGAATGAACAAATATCATTAATAATACTATCCACAAAGAACTTAGATTGTACAGTGTACATATGTAACTTGGATTGAGCTGCAAGTGCAACAGATTTATCAGAACATTAAGGTGGTACTATGATCAAAAAGTTCACTTCTCATTTTCCTTCAGATTTTAAAAGGGTGTTTGTTTGACACCTCACTGGCAAAATCTCAAGCTTCAAATTTTATCAAATGCACTTTTCCTTGAGTGCAAGTTTAGGATTTCACAGTCCGCCATTGTTCACGTTCAAAACTAACCGACTGGACTTCAGAGGCTTGGATCGAGGATAAGATGGTGTTGAAGACTCACTAGCTTAAAATTGCAGTGTGTAAACACAGCTTATTGTAGATGCAAAACACGAGTTTACATGTAAAAGTCTGAAAGTTCAAAACTCCCGTGCTGCATATTAATTTAGGCACATGCACACGCATTGCATTTTTAAACTAGTGAGTGTTTGGCGTCATCTCATCCTCCATCCAGCTTTCTCAAGATTTTTAAGTCAGTAATGGTGGGCCATTAATTAGGAAATTTTCAGTCAAAATAATCACTCTTTTTGAAATACAAAGAAAAAGTAGAATTGATTTTTGGTTGCAGTAGCACTTTAAAATTAATGGACTGTCATGCAATATATCAAACATGATAGAGAGAATAATTATTTCATCACATTTTTAAACAGTAAGAGAGTTGAAAATACAATGTGCTGCAGCATATTTTTGATGAAGTTCAAATAGTTTGGAAATGTGATGAAACACTCTCTTGAGTGTTTGATACAGGTATAACAATTTTTTTAATTGAAACTAATTTTATGGAGAAAATGAAGAAACAAAATGATTGTAAAAATGTATCCTAATTTAGTAATCCCACTTTTTTTAATAATTGCATTTCAATTTTTTAACTGTTCTTTCATGGATTTTTTCATATTTTCTTCATCAACATTTTCCAACATTAAAGTGTATCTAACTTTATTGGAAATGTGATTGAAATGGAAAAATCAAACTTACTACATTATACACTTTGTAAAAGCACACTTTACAGGTGACAACTCTGCAGCTGTGCGACCACACTTCAGATGACAAAATATCCAAATTACATGCATTTTGAAGTATAGAAATTGAGACTTCTATGCTCTTAAATTTTGCTCCTCGTAAATTTTTAATTTCTTAGATGTTCCAGATCACCACAGAACAGAACGGCAAAGTAAATGTCTTTCTTATAAGGAAATTCCATTTGATGGGCCTTGCACAATGAGCATATTTCATTGTGGTGGCTTAGACCAGACAGAATTTTTTGCCAGGGATGAAACTGATAATTACCGCTTCTGTGATGCAGAGTTCATGTTTCACAACCAAACAGCCAAAGACGTCCTAATATATACTCAACACCAACAAGCAACAGTGCATGGTGAGACTTGCCTTATTTTTTGAGTTATTTTTTTTGTAAAACAAAAAAACCTCTTAGTTGGCACGCCAGGTATGTTATGGACAGGTCAGTGGATGAGTGAGTGAGTGAGAGATGTATGTATGTCACACCAATCAGATTGGATCTACTATAAACAGCCAATAAAATTCTTGTTTTGGTTCCAGATACATGTAACATGATGTTTTTATTTGGTAGTTTCAAATGGTAACTTGACACTTCTGTTTTTTATGGACAAGTGGTTGCAATTAAAAAACTGACTCTTGTTCACACGGTCAGAATAAACTAACAAACAAGAAGCCAATCTAGCGGCACGCCCAAAAAAATGCTTGGACCTATCTTTTCTTAATGTATTTTGCCGCCTGCTTCCCAAATCATTGCCGCCTACTGTACTTTCTATCATTAAATTTCATTTGAGTTTCTTGAGTTGCACATTTTCCCACCTTTTTAATATATATGAAATATGTAACAAACAGATTCAGATTCCAAAATTTTCTGGTGGAGCATGCCCCCAGACCCCCCATAAGGGAAGGGGCCTTTTGGCACCTCAAACATTACAGCTGCCTTCTTTAATAGGGTCTGCCGCATACTTCAAAACTTATTTACCCCAAGTGTCGCTTTCAACCCCCACCCTCATCGTCTTATCCGTAGGTCAGCGTGTGCTACTGGGTCTCTGAGACCCTTTATCTATATCACACAATTTCCAGGTGCAATTTGCCCATATTCCCAGTTTCAAATTGCATTCTAGACTAAAATTCTATACTCTATTTTAAAATATGCTCTTTGAAAACATTGCCCTTTCCAGTGGCATGATGAGAGTGTGCCCCTTTCATCTCCATGGTTTGTGCTAGATGTTAGCTGTTAATGATCTGCTTGATCTATTTTCAGTTTATAGTGCCTTTAACTCAGCATGTCCCCACCAAATACCATTTGATGGTTCAGGACATGGCATATTGAATATGAAAGACTTCCTTATTGGGTATGATGTTCTGAGAGATTATCTCTTCAATTTTCTTAATGGAAGGTTAGTAGTTGACTATATCAAATTAGTATCACTCAACTAGTGGACTAATGCAAATCCTGCATTTTGATTGGCTACGCCACTAGGGGGTGTAATAGTCATTGAGTAGCGAAATTCGCCAGTTTTTCTCTCCTTTTTTCTCCAATAAATATTTCTTCAACTTGCATTTGCTAACTTTATTATTGCCTTTTCTGTCCAACTAGTTGGGTGATACTAAAACAATTAGACCCCTTGCCTTCAAGGGCCACGGGTCAATAGCCCATTCGGCTTCGCCTCATGGGCTATTGACCCGTAGCCCTTTTGGGCTACAGGTCTAATTTTTAATGATAGTTTAAATATTTACTTAAACTTATCATTAATAAGTTACAGGTAATGTCAAATTCCTTTTTTATTATCTCCTGCAATATGCAGTAACATGGCTGTAAGCAGATTGATTTTTAAGGGCAAACAGAGCTCATAGCTCATAAATTGTATGCAAAGGAAGTATATTTCTTTTAAAAAAATATATTTTCAGTTGAATGTGAAATATGCTCAATCCTTATCATTTAGGGATTACTTTGAAGAGCCAGGAGTTGACAATGTTTGTGAATAAACTAGTACTGTCAGACAATATTTTTAACATCAAACTAAAATGTCAAATATACAGCTGAAGTTTTTGTCCCAGCTAATGACTGTTTACACTATCCTTTGTTAAGGTGGCTGCCTATTGGTTTATGATCACTTGCCTGCTTATGAGTACTGTGTGGGCTCAAAGGAAAACATCAGTGTTTTTCATTATTTTAGGATGTCAACATGAACAACAGTTTGATAAAATTTTTTTGATCTGGATAAAGTCAAACTTACCATTTGATTACCTTTTTACTTCAAAAAAGAGGTCTTGTTAGACTGGTTTGAAAACTTAGCAGCATGCAGGCGCTTTTCTGCGATAGTCCGTCTTGTCAGACGAATCATTGTGGATAACTCGTCAAGACAGATGATCCGTCGCTCTATATAAATGCAGGAAGACGAACTATCCACGAAAACTACACCCCGTTAAAAGAAGTCAGTGGATGTCGTTATAGACACGGTATAAACTAAACACACGGGACAAGTCACACGACGCATCGATAGTTCGTCTCATAGTCCTTCCCGTATTTATACTAGATGGATGATCCTTCACGACGGAGGATTCGTTTGGACGGATGATCCGTCCCCAGTATAAATTGGGCTATTCATGATATCATGCTCAACCTCATCCAATTATTGTTTAATATCACCGTGTTTTGAACTGTTATTTTGACAGTGTTCGCTGCAGTTGGATAATAAGAACGGATATTTACTCGATGCTCGTATTATATGCCAAACCATCGAATGAGATGTATTTCTTAATTTTTTTCACAAATGTGAGAAATCTCAGTGAGCAGTCTGAATCGGCATGCCAAGTGGTACAAATAGCAGCATTCAGGACACATGGCATGCTGGCCAACCACTGCCTGTTAAGGCTCAGAAAAATTAACGCTTGGGGAGCCTTTCACGTTTTCTTAGGAAATTAAAGGAAATGAGGGTAGGGTTTCATTTTTTTCTTTAATTTTTGGTTCATAGTAAACGTGCCTTGAGGTACCAATAGCGCGTTCGTCTAAGGGAAAGTTCATTTAATATGACAAGGGGGGGGGGGGGGGGGGATGAAGATATTGAAACTTGAAGCTTGAAATTTTAGTAGCCCCCCTCACTAGCAATTCAAATTTTAGGAGCCCCTCCCCCTCATGTTGGTTTTGAAGTATACAAATTTTTGGAGCCCCCCTTTCGGGTGTCTAAAAAATTCGACGCCAGTGAAAAGTTTTGATACGTGGTGAGCATGTGCTAAAAGGAGCCTGTTTTCTACCATGACCATAACAACCACAGGAATGAAACAAATTTTTCCCTGTCTCGTACCATTCCCATGATAAACTCTAATTTGGGACGCTATTAAACTTCTCAAATCTCAGTCAAATGGAAACAAAACATTGAATTTTGATGTATTATTTAAAGAGGAAGGGAAATATTACAGCTTTTTGCATCATTCCTACCATGGTGAGAGGCGACAACGTTTTGGTCGATAGATACCACTGCATGGAGGAAACGCATTTGACGTATTAAAGATACCAAAACATGCGAAGGTGTTGTTAATTAATTTAATTTAACATTACGAATGATAAAAAAATGGAGTTTACAGCATATTTGAGTTAACAGGCTTGCATGGTACAAATGAATGCATTTTGGGTCTCATATCCTGATCTGTACCATGGTATACTACCCTAAATTGAAATGTTTTATAAGTGGAATGCGGTGCCGTTGTTTCACAGCCACGACATTTGCGCTCGCATTGCTTTTCGTCGACGAGTACAAAACGCTGCAAATATCGTCGGTAAATTCACTCAGTTCATAAGATTATAGCTTTACGTTAAGTTTGTCACGTCAACGCTTCGGCTGAATCACATTTATTTCAGAGCAACTCTGTCAGATGTAGTTCTTAAATGCGAAGTTTTTATCGTAATGGCGGCCGGTCGAGTGAAATTTGGTGTCGACAGAAGATCGGCATCTACAATTAATAACTGCATTTGTTGTCAGGTATGATTATTAATCGTAACATGCAAGATTATTAATCGTAGGAGACGCATTTTACGATTAATAATCATATAGTATCACCTTTTATGATTAATAAGTCAACTGTGTGCATCTTAAGAATAGACTCTAATCGCAACAAATTCGACCTCCCAAATTGCCTACCCTAATTCGACTCCGTGCAAATCGAGTCGAGTCGTAAAGTACCTCACACGAATCGACTGAAGTTTGTTGCCACGTGTTAAGAACGAGGAAGGTTCATATATCATTATTTCATGGATCTTGACTTCCGGTAGTGCGGATCGACTCCATGCGAATCGAGTCGAATTGTAAAGTGCCTCGGACAAATCGACTGAAGTTTGTTGCCACGTTTTAAGAATGAGGAAGGTTCATGCATCATTATTTCACGGATCTTGACTGCCGGTAGTGTGGATCGACTCTGTGCGTATCGAGTCGAATCGTAAAGTGCCTTGGACGAATCGACTCAGGAAGGTTCATGCATCATCATTTCACAGATCTTGACTTCCGGTAGTGCGGATTGACTCTGTGCGAATCGAGTCAAATTGTAAAGCGCCTCAGACGAATCGACTGAAGTTTGTTGCCACGTTTTAAGAACGAGGAAGGTTCATGCATCATTATTTCACGGATCTTGACTTCTGGTAGTGTGGATCGACTCCGTGCGAATCGAGTCAAATCATAAAGTGCCTTGGATGAATCGACTCAGTTTGGGTGTATTGGACATGTATGCGCGCAAAATGCAAAATGTCTCGCATTACAATAACATACTTTTCTTGTTTTGAACGTGCATAGCATTGTGTAATCAACTCTGATCTACACTGCTAGAAGGTCATACTTGCCTATGTAAAATTCATTCTACTAACCTCATCTCCTAACTGCATGCAAGTACAAAGCATCTATAGCTTCTCCCAACCAGTTGTCTTCATTGCTGCTAGAATCTAGCCAGCAATCTGCCATTTCTGCGTATTGCCCACTTTCACGCAACAGGGTGTGAAAATGCAAATAATATTTTTCGCAGTTAGAGAGTAGGGGTGAGGCGTGCTTTAATCACTCAAAATCAATTACCTTTTAATTTGCATCATTACACTACTCCGATAGTTAGACAGATGGATGCAGCAAGTTGAAGCATCAACATTGAACTTAATTATGACAACTTCACATTAGACTTGGGGCACGGTGTTACAAAACCAATTCTACCAACACTTGGTTTATCAAGTTGCAAGCACTTTTCTGTTCATTCTAAAAGACCAGGAGGGATTTGGCAGAAAATCACTGCTGGCTGACATTTCTGCTAGCGATGTGGATGCAGTGGTGAGACTGTGCCCTTATTTTGCTGTCGAAGGAAAAAGGGTAGACCTCAAGCTTTTGGTCAGAAAAAACTGTACTTCGAAAATGCTCCCAAACAGGTGGGTGGATTACGGTCTTTCTCAACAAAGCTGAAATCACCAAAAAGGAAGGATGGTATCTTGGAGCTAAACCTAAACCTTTTCAACTAGAAACAAGAAAGCAACTTTTTCGAACGAGTAGTGGTAAAACCTGACAGAGTATTCACCTGTGCCATTTTAGACGAAACAGCTAAAGAAACATGACAAGTTGAAAAAGTCAGCGATACTGTTTACAAGATGTCAAAAGAGTTGACAGAATGATTGCTTGCGTTGAGCGAATTCTTATCAAATTTATGTTTGCAAGCGGGCAGAAAGTGTGAAGGTCTCGGATGCCTTCAGCAAGTTGGAAAAATTGAACAAAAACGTCACCCATGTGGAAAGGTGTTAAGTTCTGAGAAATATACTTACGCTGTGGCCGGCGATAAGCAGATACAAACTTTGCTTTGACTGCAGTTGAAAGCATTCGCTGAAGAGAAAACAAACAGAAATTGAACATGAATAAAAAACTTTTTCCAAACAATAGCTCCCATATTCGGCTGTCGGTAACCTGTCGGCCAACTGTCGGCCAACAGGTTACCGACAGATAACCGACACATTACCGACAGTCGGCCGACACTGTTATAGTAGAGCACAAATCGACTGAAAAAAAGAGTAAAAATAAATAGAGTCAAAAACTTTTCCGGTTGAAAAAAGTAAATCGAAATCTGTCGATCGTACCGGATCCAGTAACATTCCTACCTATCTCCTTGATCCTCTTTGAACTGTAAAACAGGCTTTTTTACTCCATCTCCCGACTGCACATACCAAAATGTAGTGGTAAATTTAGTACCCATTTCTCATATCTTTGTTTTTACACAAAATAGGCTTCGGATTTAAGCATTTTAGGGCAAGAAATACGCAAAGCTAAAAGTAATTTTCCAATCGCCCTATAATGCATTGCAAAACGCTAGTTAACAGTACTTCGTGTATGTCTGAACAAGAAGAACTTTTCAAAATGGCGGATAAATGAATAGGAACCAATTTGGGAAAGTATCGCTAGTCAACGCTAAAACAGTGGACAAAAGCCATACTAGTATCGAAAGTGCTGAGCAAGGTATCGTTATGAAATGACTTAAACTCTTTTTATGTAGTTTAGAAGCAAAAGACAAGTAAATGTTTACGATCATTTTTGTTTGCCCCACCGACAGGTTACCGACACATTACCGACAGGTTGCCAACAGGTCACCGACTGTCGGCCGACAGTCGGCCAACACTTTGGCCTCAAACATAACGCAAACTGTTGGCCGTCTGTCGGCCGTCTGTCGGCCGACTGTCGGCCGACTGTTGGCCGACTGTCGGCCGACTGTTGGCCGACTGTTGGCCAACTGTCGGCCGACTGTTGGCCGACTGTTGGCCAACAGTCGGCCGACAGTTGGCCGACAGTCGGCCGACAGTATATTTTGGGAACTATTCTTCACTATTACCGAAACACCTATATGCCATACTGTGAACACCGGCATTACAGTATCTACCCAATTCTTGAAAGTGGAGAACATCCAGGGAGCATTAGAGAAAGAATGTAAGTAACACCGCTGCACACTCAAGCTGCCTCCTCAATTCTTCATCAAAGAAGAACTGAAAAGGAGTAACCTGGATGGATCTCAAGGAAAAGAGCATCAGGATGCCAACAAACTTAATTCAATTAAGGTTTTAATTTTTTGTAAATGGAGATTTAGAATGATGATTGCCTGACTAACTTTGAATATTTATTGATCATGTAAACTGTTTTTAATACAATAAAGCTGCTCTACAATTCGAGGTTAAATAAAGTATTCAAGTATTCAATTAATAAACGAAAATGGTGAAATTAACAAGAAATGTATACTTGAGTGTGACAAATTGTTAACAAATGAATTACTGGAAACTGGGCTACAAACAAAATAAAAATTTGAAGCTCTTTAGGAATGTAATGCAATGCTCCCTTCCAGAGATAACACATTGCGCATTGTACACACATGAGTAGGAAGAGGTTTTTGAGAAAAACAGAAAAGCTTTTTTAAGAAGTTCTGCCAAGATTGTTGTGATAGGCAATGATTGAACCCCAAGTTGTCGGCACATTGCGCAAACTGTTGCACTACTAACGGGGAATTTTAAAAGGTGGAATTATTCCAAGAATGTGCTGCTTAAAGTGGTAAAGGTAAAGAATCTGATCTTGCCAACGCATTGGTCGATACACCACCAATGCGTCGGTCAACACACTTGACGCATTGGCTGACACACTACGATACATTGATCAAAAAACTTACCTTTAAACTTTTATAACTGTTATTTTGCGGACAAACTGGTCATACCAGAATCCACTGTTTGTTAATGTGTGGTTCCTGTAGTGGCGACAGTTGTCAATGTGATTGTCAGCAGCCACCAGCAAAAAAACAGCAGACCAGGAAGGGAAGGAGGGTGGCCGAGCAGCCACAGGGTCTCCAGAAGCTGAGCCAGAGCCTAACAACAAATCCATTTGTAGGCAGCTTCATAAGAAAAATCAACAACTTGGCAAGGTCTACCAAGATCTGAAGGCCCAGTTCGATGACCTGCAAGATTGCCAAAAGAGGGAAGAGCAGCTAGCTCAGGCTCAGCAGGATGCCGACGAGATAGCAGACTTGGTCTTGGTCTGACAAAGTGAGCAATGCATAGTTGCCTATAAAGAAAAGCTCAAGGAAAAGGATGACCGCATTAAGGCCCTGGAGCAGCAGCTGCACCACTGAGAAATTCTTCCCAACAGGCTGCAACAAACCAAGAAGCTGCTGCGAAGGTCGACCGCAATGACCTAGCAGGGGCTGCTACCGCTGGCGTTGGACGATTCCTATTCCTAGAGGGATCTGTCAACAACAACAAAAAACGGCTCCTTTAGGAGCCACCATGTTTGAAAAAGTCAATGTTCAGCTCAATAAACTTAACTTATAAAGAAAAGAATAGGGAATTGTAACTGGGTTCTAATATCACTTGTCGTAGTGGAAACTGGGTTCTTATAACACGACAATCAAGGTGGCGGTAAAAACTAAAATCCTTATTTTCATATTGTAGTAAAGTTCTCTGTCAAAGAAGTTTTCTTAAAAGTCAATGTCCAACTCAATGAAGTTAACCTTACCTTTTAAAGTTAGCAAATAAGTACAGGGTTCTAGGGAATAAGAACTGGGTTCTAACAACACTTGTCGTAGTGGAAACTGGGCTCTAATAATACACATCGGTAGGATCGGATTCTTTACCTTTACCGTTTAACACCTTTCAAACATCTGCAAGACAGTTTGTGGAATCAAAGCATAGCCCAAACTTCCACTTATTTCAAAGTTCTCACATGCTACGATGGGCAGCGACAGTTTTTTCCTCATAACATTACCTTTGTGTGAAGAAAAGTTATCTGCATGAAATAGAAAAAAACTATAAGCATGCCATTTTGAGAGAGGAATGGACTTGTCAAGATGCTGTTTTCAGTGCAAGGGATCAATAGTTACAAGCATGCTTTGTTGTTACTTCAAACAGTGCATAGCAGAGAAACACTTCTGGTATACCAAAAAAGCAGTATTACAATTTTAAACCCACTGACTACACGTAAAAACATGTTGCTGGATATGGATGCATTGAACGAAGACAAGAGTGAAGAAGAATGGCGAACACTTTTATTGAAACTTAGGTGTGACTTTACAAATTTTGTGTGCTTGTGAGACACAAGTCAACTAAACCCTTACAAAGAACCACGTTTAGTGTTCAAAGCTAAATAACAGATGTGACCTCTCACGCGAAAATGTTCCGAATGGTAGCCGTTCAAACGCTGAACGGAACGGCAAGCGAACGGGTGACGAACCGCTAGACAAGCCACTCGAAACGGGTAACGTGAACGGATGAACGGCTAATGAATTTTTTCGAACGGATAAGGTCGAAGGGATGAACGGCTAATGACCTTTCACGCAAAAACGCGCTTTATTGGCTTTCCGTTTTCGAACGAAATTCCGTTTAGAAGCTGTTTGAAAACTGTTTGAAAGAAAAAAAAGTCATCTGCTAGCTGAGCTAAACATACGGTAATCAAGAAAGCTTGAAAGTCGCCTACAGAAGCGAACTTCTTAAATTCTATCCTGTGTACAATGCGGAGAGAAAAAGCCATTTCAAACAAGCTCATTTCATGCCGCTACCACACCGCGGGTCTGGGACTCCGGGACACATGGTAATAATAATTTGTAAACAGTGAAATTTGTCCATGTCACCGGAAAAAGAAAACAAAACAAACCCAGTTTCTAATTCAGAAACAAGCGACGAAAATGTGCTGTTGCTAAACTGTGGTGGTTTAAAGCCTTTATCTCTGTCTCAATCTTAAAGTTATTTTGAGACATTCTCGATTCACACGCCTGAATAAATTATTGACTCATTATGCTGTCTGCTCTGGCTTTGTTTCGTTCTCTTTTGTAGCTGTCAGAGGTCATTTTTTCGCCACTCAAAGTTTCGGCTCCCAAGCAATAATCCTGAATTTTTTTGGACCAAAACGGCACTTTGTGTGGTTTTTGGTTGCTATGAGCGACCGCTCTTCCTAACTGAACTCGGCTAGTGAATGAAATACGAAAGACCAATTAATTTCTTCTGGTGTTGTTTGATTTTGCAGAAATTTTAAAGCGATGAAGCTGGATTGATAAGGATGCCAATTTGTGGTAGTTGTCAACGCGCGAGTGATATTTTGCTTCAAAGGCAGAGTTTTGAAGATAGTTTGTGTAACATGTGGGTTTCAAACGAATATAAATTTTTATATGCTCCGCAATTAATTTTTAGTGAGAAAACATGATTTTTGAAGAGCGGTGTTTTTTAATTTGTTTCGAGAGAAAAATTGTGACTGGAATGAGATTTATTAAGGAAAGGTAAACAAAGAACAGAAACGTGACGACTGTTCGTGAAATGTAACAGCTTCCAAAAAAAATTTTTTCTTTTGCTCGGGCTATTTGAACGGCCGATGAATTACTTTCTCAAACGGATAGCTTGAGCCGTTCGAGCGGCTGATGAATTTCTCGAACGGATAGGTCGAGCCGTTCGAACGGCTGATGATTTATTTCGAACGGAGAGCTCGAGCCGTTCGAACGGCTGATGAATTTTCTCGAACGGATAGTTCGAGCCGTTCGAACGGATTATGATTTTTTTCGAACGGATAGCTTGAGCCGTTCAAACGGATGATGAATTTTTGTGAACGGATAGCTCGAGGCGTTCGAACGGCATGCCAGTCCGTTCGAACGGCTGATAAACGGCTTACGAACGGCTATCCGTTTAAGAACGGTTAACCGTTCGGAACGTTTTCGTGTGAGAGGTCACAGATTTCTGAAGGTGTCAGAAAAAAAAGACAATTTTCTGGCTCGAAACCCAAAGGGCAGAGATGTTGAGATACGTCGGTAGTTAAGAGTCCTTTCTTTGTGCTAGTGAACATCATAATATGCGATGCTTATTAATTTACTTCGTAACAAGGTCAGCAGTTAAGCAACAATTGTTTACTCACTTCTATTAATGACTGCGTGTTGTGGTTTTCTGTTGGTTCGTGTGTTGTGGTATTGTGCTATGCTACACTTCTGCAATATCCTGCCTTCTATCATCCACTTAGTCTATCCACTGCTGGTATATTCACTACCAGCTGCAGGTTCATAAAAATCCCATGAAATACTTATGAAAAACCCATGAATCTTTTTTCTGGGCCATGAATATGCATTTCCCAATTTTCATGGCCTCATTGAAACCCATTAATTTTTCATGAAACTCATTTCATGGCTCATGAAAACTTTTTTATGGCCATGAAAAGTTGGTGATGATCCAAAACTGAAATTAATGGGTCATGAAAATCTGTTTTCATGGCCATGAAAATTCACGAATAACCAAAGTTAAATTTAATGGGTCATGAAACATGAATCATTAGATTTCATGGCCCATGAAATTGCCATGGAAGTTGGAAACTAACCAGACCTGAATTTCATGGGTCATGAAAATATGTTTTCATGGCCATGAAAAGTACATGAATATGAGCCCAAATAATATTTAATGGGTCATAAAATAAACACCAACAGATTTTATCTGTTAAATCAGGATTTGAAATTGATAGCATATATAAAGACCTCATAAGAATAACTCCTAAAGAAATAGACTCATTAATACAAATGTATCTCTCAGTTTGAAAAAAGATAAGGTATTGTTCTGATGGCTAGTGGTAGGCAAAATTCCACAGGCCTACATTACAATTAAACAAAGAAAACATAAAAACATTGGTTTTGAAAAGGCCTTTCACTAGTGTAGCTTCACAATTTCTGATGTTATATTTGGGTGTCTTAAAATTTACACATGACAAAACATTGAAATCAATAATATATTAAGCTTTCAGACATTGAAACAAAAAAACACAGATCCAATATCTATCTTCTGTATTCTAAAGGTAAAAATTTCAGTCTGACAAGTCTCTCAGGAAAACTTAGGTCAGTTTTCAGGCTACAGTTTCTGGCTAAATTTAGCTCAAGTGCAGTGATCTTTTCCTAAATTAGTGAAAGGTGACCAGACCTGTGAAGCATACTCCAGCTGTGATCGAACAAGTGATTTGTATAATAGCCCTTTTCACGGTTACTTTTTCTCATTTGCATTACAATGTAATCCAACGTGGATGCGAGGCAGTTTCGGACTAAAACTGCAAAATAGTCCGAAATTGCCTCCCATACATGCTAGATTTCATTGTTATGCAAATGAGCAAAGCTAACCGTGAAAAGGGCTATTTCTCGAGATTTCTACGAATTGCATAATTTATTGTCTCACCACTGATTGCTATTATAAACCTGTGTACACAATTTTGAATACCAGCAATGTCAATATTAAGGCCACAACTGTGTATCTCCAGACTTCAGTTTCATGTCTTCATCATATGCATGACCACAGCTGTATGCTTCCTCTTTTGCGTAAAAAGCAGGGTTGTCGCTAAGCGCCGGCTGCTGGTGAAATTTGCCGGCTGAAAAAGAGGTGTTTGCCGGCTGGATTTGGCCGTCCATCACTCGGGAAAGGGCAACGAACTGTTTTCAGTTGAACGCACATACAATCGTTCGATATCGAAACATATGGTCTCAGTGAAAAGGTTTGAATAAACCCCTGACTACCTTGATTATCGGCCACACTGTAACGAGTAAAGTAACTGAAATAAAATCTTCTTTTGAGCACTTGTTTACCCCGTGTCTTCTTTCCGTGTCCTGTGTTCTCCATCTTGTAAACACGAAGCTTGGTAGCACCGCTTTCAAGGTCTTGCGAAAGATTGGGAACAAATACGGAACTGGGTCTCACCTTGGTCTCATGTTTGTTCGATGATCTAGGAGGAAATTCCAGTTTGGTGCAAGACTTCCATTGTGCCGACGTTGTTTATACGTACAGAATATATTAATCGATTCGTAATGGCATCAGCAGAGGAAAATCCGCGTAAAAGAAAACTCGACCAGGGAGATATCAGAGCATTTTTTGCTCGAAGGCAACAAGATAATTACAGTTAAGTTAGACATGTCAGAAGATAAAATTTTATGTTAAGGACGTTCGCGCCCAAAAACTTTCCACGTACAGATTTTTTAAAAACTTTGACTGCAGGTGGAAAATGAAAAGATTAGATGAAAAACGTAAAAAAAATCGGGGGTCACTGAACTCGTTTTGAAGATAAGGCGCATCACAGATCATAGCATTTCAAGGATTTCCAGCCACTGAGGCGCTTCTGGCCGGATTCATTACTATCGGCATATATTTAAGTTCGAGAATCATATCTAAGTTATGTGTGTTTAACACAGCATATATAGGCCTATTTGATAGATCTTTGCTAAATATGCCATTAAATCAGCTAGAATTAGCCTTAAAAAAATACAAATTCTATGTTACGCACACCTGTATCCATGTACCAATTCGACCCTATTTGAATAGTATATGAGAAATAATTAAAACTTCCCACGTACAGATTTTTTTGTTTTCTAGTATAATGGAAAGAATCAGAAAAGGAAGCGATCTGCCTAAAAAAAGTGGGGGTCACTGAGCATCCAACAAAAATATTCACACTCAAAGTGAACGCAAAGGTAATCAGCTCTGTATTTTGTTGAGTTTTCGACTCGGTGCGCGCGCTTAAAAATGACCTGGCACGCGCGTGACCAATGAATAGCGTGCGCACTAGAGATGCGCAGTAGCAATGGGCGCAAACGTCCTTAATGCATAGTTTCGCCAATGCTTTGCTCGTATCCTTATCACAAGTATTAAACTTCTTGCTAGAATAATTTCAAATTGCCTTTTGGACAGAGGAAAAGCAGGTAAAACATGGCTGAAATAATATGATGTTTCGATTAAAATAAAAACATAAAGGTGGTACCATCGGTTCTTTTCGTTTTCGTGTTTCAGTGCTGTGACCTCTTGCCCTGCAAATAATATAAGTTTACATGCAACAGATAATAAGATATCCTTTCGTTCTGTAGATGATGACACCGCCAGCACTAACAACGACCCTGCAGTTCCAGTTTGTCATGCAACTGAGGAGTCTGCTGCTTCAACATCTGTCACCTTACCTTGTGTACCGTTAATGCCGACTTCCGTTTTAAACTTGACCTCAGTTGATTCTCACGTAACAGAGCCCGATCACAGCTTAATATCCCTTTAAAGGACCCTAGTCAGCCTCCGCCATTTTCGATGACATCGAAATTATTGATATAGCATGATGAAGCGAATCCTTATTATTTTACTGCAAGCTGTGATCCTGAAGGTATGTTTAATTATCTTGAGTAGTTTCACAGTGATTTTTCTTCGTTTCGACAGGCTCCGAATAAAATATAATAGCCAAATTCTCGCATGTAAACAAAAACAAAGGTGTGGCTGACTAGGGCCCTTTAATGACTACACCACCCCCTATTCCTTGCCCCATACCCTCCTCTACAGAGTTCTCTCCAATCGATTGTACCCGTGATATTAAGCACACTGTTGGCAAGATTTTTCCTTAAGTTGATATTTCTAAGGTGCATCATCATGATTTGTGTCAGGAAAAGACTCACTGCAACTTGTCCGGTACTAAGTTTAAGCATGAAAGGTTATCCCTCAAAGCAAAAAGTGGTGGAAAGTCAAAAAACAACAACAGTGCTTTAGATGTAAACGCGGGTCTGTGGTGGCTAATTTACATAAAAGATAAGGGAATGTTCTGTCTTCTGTGTATGAAGCACATGCAGGGGGAAGCTCGACTTGCCCAGTTCTGTGAAAAGCCATCAGTCCGTATGCGGCTAGGCACTCTAGGAGACCATCTGTCCAGCAGCAAACCACAAATCATGAAGTAGAGCACACTCAGTGTGTTTCGCATTTCCATAAGTTGGCTGTTCAGAAAGATGCAGCCCAAGATATCATCTTAGCTTGCAGAATGCATTCCGTCAGCATATTGGCTCGCAAAAGAAGAGGTGGCAAACAAGAAGTTCCCCTCACTGTTGGTACTCCTGGAACATGCCGGAAACAGCACAACGAAGTTCTTTTATACACAGGTCCCAGCAGTCTATCATTGAGATCTTTGAAGCTATAGGAGATGAGCTACGTGATCGCACCATTAGTGCCATCACCAAGAGCTCAGAGGCTGGTCTTCTATGTGATGATGCCATGGATGTTAGTGTGGTAGAGCAGTTTATTGGCTTTGTCCAATTCTACAATTCTACAATTCTGACCTGCAGAATGTGGAGGTAAGGTTTCTTTTTGCCGAGGATGCCCTCCAAAACAGTGATTCTGCCAACAGCCAAGCGCTATATGACATAGTCATTAAACAGTTTCAGAGCACTGGGCTAAAAAAACTGACTGGACTATGTACTGACGGGGCAAGTGTGATGGTGGGTAAAAGGGAGGGGCTAGCAGGAAAGCTTAGGCGAGACTGTCCACATATGATAAATTTGCACTGTGTTGTCATAAGCTGGCACTAGCTTGTGTTGATGCTGATGTATGTTGATCACATGGCCACCATCATTCGCCAACTGTGGCAAAGTATGGAAAACTCCTCTAAGCGTACCATGGCGTACATGAAGACACAGACACGGCTACACGACTTGGGCCTGAACAGAAAAACGAAAAACAAAGTATTCAAAAAGCTCAAGAAAGCTTGCAAGACAAGGTGGCTTTCATTCAACAACTCTGTCTCTGCTCTGTATGAAGATCTTCCAGCTGTATTGTTGACCCTGAGTAGTTTACCTGAGTCCGATTCTATGGCGTACAGTCTTCTTAAGAACATCTGCAACGGGAAGTTTATAGCTACATTGTATCTTCTGAACTGTGTCCTGCCTCACCTGGCTTGCCTGTCATTGGCATTTCAAAAGGGTAAAGTGAATTTTGGACACATCGAGCCTGCCCTTCAATGTAGCAAGGATGCCCTAAAAGACCTGAAAACAGGACAGATGCTACAAGCACTGAGGGCAGATCTAACACCTGAAGGTATAACTTTAAACAAATTAATTCTTTTTTTATTTATTTATTTTCTAGTTCTGTTTTTAGCACACTGTGTATCTGATATTCACATCACAGGACGATTATCCCCAATTTCACATGACGTTGCCCTGATGAGCCGACATATAAATGGGCTGAAACCTTCCTAGGGAAATACATCGATGCTTTAATTGCCAACCTGGAAAACAGATTTGCCAAACTACCAGTTGTTGCTGCGTTCCCTATCTTCCAGTTGAATGAGCTGCCAAAACGTGAGGATTCATCTTTTCACAGTTATGGCAAGGACAACATAAAGCAGTTGGCTAAACACTTCAGTGCGAGTTACGCAATTTTTTCTTTTCCATAATCAGATTGTTGTAAGTTGTCTTTTTGCTCAACTAAGACTGTGTTTGCTTAAAATAAGTGGTTTATTGCATTCATTTCTAGCTTGATCATGACGAACTGATGTCAGAATGGCAAAAGATAAAATACAATTACGTGTCTTGGAAGCAGACTGAGATGTTGACCACTGGTGATTATTAAACTTGTGTGTCTACTACCATTTTAGCAACATCAAACAATTTACTTGTAAAACCTGGTAGCTAACGGACACTACACTGTTGTCTTTATTTTTAGAATCTTGCATAAAGAAAGTAATGAGGCTCAGTGACATATTCCCTTTGCTGAGTCGTCTTGTGGAGGTGGGACTTGCATTACCAGTTTAAAATGCATGGCCTGAAAGGTAATCTTTATTTAGTTTTTAAAAGTAAGCTATAAAATATTAAGACAATTAATTAAAGGGACTCTTTTCCTGTAAAGGTGTCAGCTGTCTCAAAAGGTTGAAAACTCGTCTGAGAAGCAGGTTGAGTCAGAAAATGCTGAACTCGCTGATGATGATCAGCATTAATGGACCACGGCCATTCTCCAAGGATGCAGACGACATCATCAAAGCTGCTGTTCAGAGGTACTAGGAGCATTTTCGAGAAACTGAACATGTTAGACAAACAGTACAGTTTCCTTAGTTTACACTACAGTACAATTGCATTAGAAAAAGTCAAACTGTCTATCCACAAAATTCTCTAAAATGTCTTAATCTTGTTTTGGGTCTTTCTGAGATGGTTATCTGCCAAGAAGCGAAGACGTCTTCCATGTTCCATGATGCCTAAAGAGAGGCAAGACGTTGGAAGTTCTGTAATGGGAGAGACGAACATGACCGAAAAACAACAAGAAGAAACAACAGGTCTGCCTGTGGTGGAAGAACAAGAAGAAGAAGAAAAAGAGGAGAGAATTGAGAAGGAAGGAGAGGTTGAGGAAGATCATGAGGATGAGGACGAAAGAGTTCAGGAGGCTTTAAGGCTGTTTAATGTATGTACCCATGGAAGAACGTTCTGACGATGGAAATAAAGATGACAGTGACAGCAGTGATTCAGACTATGGCAGTGACTTTTCAGATGACTTTCTTTAAATAAATCATATTTAGTCAAAGTGATCTTAAAGTAGCCCTTAACTAAGAATCAATATGTTTATATTTAACCAGCAACAAAGTACATTAACTTTATAATGTTCATAACGTTTGTCGATTACATCAACGTTCTGTGTTATATGTACTTTATTTGCATAAAAAATATATATTGTACATTATCCCAATATCACAAAATGCCAAAAATGTAACAATTGCCTACGCTACATGTAATTCTTATTTCTAAATGGTGTTTAATTTTGTATATTCGATGTGTGATTCTCATTTCTTAAATGGTATTTAATTTTGTAAAACAGAGGCCCCACATTGCACCAGAGGGCACCAATTCTCATTAAAATTTTCAAAATTCCCTGGGGGAGGACCCCCCCCCCCCCCTTGGCCGACAAAAGAAGGCGCACAGTGCCTTCTTTTAGCCGGCTCAAAAAAAAACCCAACTCGCAGACATATTTCTTAGCTACAACCCTGAAAAAGCCCAATTATTTTGCAACTCTGTAGTAGTAAAATAGCTTGGGATAACTATGCACCTCTCCAAATGATATCTGAGTACTTTCCAGCTAGTGGCAGGTCTCTAAATTGTGTAGAAAAGCCTTGTGGAATTCAAACATGCCATAAGCAACCATATTGAATTTTAATGCTGCTAGACCCTGGGAACTACAGTATTGTGCAAAAGTAATGCAAACGATAATCGACGAATATTGCGATATATTGGCGATATTTAACGAGAATTTACCTTTAAACGCTATATCGAACGATACATCGTTAGAGCTATTGTTCTATTTCTCTATGAGGTATCGTTTCCTTTCAGCAATATATCGTTTCCACTTTGCGATATATAGTTTCTGCTTCGCGATATACCATTTCTGCTTTGCGATATATCATTTCCGCTTAGCGAGATATCGTTCCAGTTTATCGTACTGGCATTGTGAAATACACATACAGTCAGCCTTCTCAAAATGGGCCGGCAGCCGGCTCAACGAACCGCCTCCTCTGGGAGTTTGACCATCTCCTTGTCGTCAGAAAATGTATTATTTTTACTAACAACAAGGAAAAAGAAAAAAAAAACGGAAAGAACAACTTTTAAGCCGAAAGGAAAGTCCCCGAACATTATTCAAAAGGGTTAAAAGTGCTTGTTTAGTGTGCATATTTACACCCATTATTTTAAACACAAACATTCTGATCTTTGTTCGATCTTCGATAAAGAAAGCGGAATCATCGCTTTGTCAGAGTCAACAACGCTTTAAATCAGATAAAGCCATGTAAGAAATTGAAAGTAATTTATCTGGGTGTTACTGTGTCATTCACAGTTGTGTCGTGCAACAGGAGAAGAATATTTTAAAGCGTTAAAAACTTATGGCAGAGAATCCAAAATGAAAACTCACATCCGATTCACAGATAACTTCTTACTTTGCCAAAGAGCAAAGAAAGAATGGTAAGTACTCTTTCAGCAGAATAATAGAGCAATCTTTGATTATATATCTTTCGCGTCGATTAGTTGTATAAAATAGAAATGGTTGTTAAAAATGTTTAAATAAATGCTATATATCTCAACATAATCAGAGCCATCTTTAACGAAAACAGCAGATAGCATCGGGAAGGCTCGGCGAAGTGTTTATTTTTGTCTTAGTCACTCTTTTTTGAAATTCACGCTTTGCTGAATTTGATTAAACTCGTGGGAATTACGGCGCGACACTGTCTTGGAAAGTTTGCTTTGTGTATTTACCGCCCGGATTTGCATTTATCTGTGGATTTATAAATGAAACCCCGCTTGTTCAAACATTGAAATAATCCTTTAAGACATTAACACAATGTACATAACATGTTTGGAAAATAAAAAGAGCAACTTAAGACACTCACGTGAAGTCATGAACCAAAGAATAAAAATATCGCAAACAAAATTAAACAGCGGTGATAATTTAATTAGAATGAACAGTATCGCATAACACGATATGATTGATATAAAACCTAAAAAGTGGTTTTGAGATATCTTAAAAGGTTTGATTATTTCTAAATTCCCGAAACCTTAGCTCACAAAAAGGTTTCACCGGCAAAAAATGGGTCGGGTCATGTAGTCTTCAGTGTAATTTCCACGACCCTCAAACAATACGGTCAATGCGTTAAAATGACCATGAAATAAAGGCCACGCGGCAATGCAATGGTGGAGAATTTAGAGAAAATACAGTAAACTGCCCCTGCATGAATTGCAAATGATGGCAATCTATGCAATTTATATTCTGGCAATAAATAGTTCATTGATAACTGGAAGTAATCAGGATATTTCAATGATGATTTTTTAATCACATTCAATCCATGCTCCGCATTTCACGGCTATTAAATTATTACAAAGACAAGAAAGAAAAAGGCACAATTTCAAAGAAAATGTACATCAATCTGGTCTTAGGCGATGCACAAAGAAGAGATGGCAATAACGTTTCTGCAGGTGCTTCCTTCACCCAACAAGTAGAAAGCCGAACAGGCATGGAAGATGATTCACCAGTTTCCACCCCTCATCAGATGCCCTGTAGTTCTACACCAAGCTTATCCACTCAAGCTAAATCGGTGGCCTCACAGCCTTCTTGTTCAAGTGAAGTTCTCCTGAGTGCAAAAGAATGTCAAGATCTAATAAGTCAATTCTTTGGTGCTGAAAAAGTTGTGCACAGCTATTACACATGTCCTTCCAAATAGTGCAGTAGCTTAAGAGAGGAAGAGATAGCAAGACTTAAGCAACAGAAGAAGTACATTCATACATGGCACCAAGAGAAGGAAAATTGGTGGCTTTGTTTTGTAGAGAGTGAAGGGATGTTCTGCCTATTATGCAAGAAGCATGCAGTAAAAACAGTGCAAAATAAAGAAGAATCAGCCTTCATTCAAATAGCAAGTACGAGATTAAAGTATGACGTAATAAAGGGGCATCGTGATTCTGATCGGCATCGTAAACCAGTCAGTCAAGAGCTCTTACAGCGTGTGAGTCAACTCAAGTACTTCAACCACAGGTCTGAAGGATCAATCCGAGAAATCTTCCTCAACTTAGGAGAAACAATTAAGGAACAAATAGTTACCAGTGTACAGAAGGTCCAAAGTTATGGACTCATGGTGGATGAGGTAACCGACATCTCCGTCCAATCTCAAATGCTTACTTTCATCCAGTTTGTCAGCCCTGTCACATCTTCCGTGGAAATTGCATTTCTGTCAGTCCAAAACGTCCTAGACGAATTTTCAAGTGCTAACGCTGATGCCCTGACATCCCTTACAGTGTGGTTTAAGTCTTCAAAATCTAAAAGGCCTTGCAACAGATGGGGCTGCAGTGATGATTGGCAAAAATAACAGTGTGGCAGCACAGCTTAAGGAGCTAAACCCAGTCATAATCAATGTTCACTGTATTAGTCACAAATTGGCCTTAGCTTGCACTGATACTAACAAGGAGATTGCCTACATCAAGCGAGTGGAGGACACACTGCGTCAACTCTGAACTCGCCAAAACGCCTAGCAGTTCTGTTCAAGGTGCAAATTAACATCAAGAAGTGCAGCTTACAGCTAAAAGAGAAGAGTAAGCAGATCCTTGTAAAGAGGATGAAGAAGGCTTGTTCCACAAGGTGGTTGAGTTTTGACAAGTCTGTTGCTGCCCTGTATCAAGAATACAAGGCTGTCCTTCATACCCTTCAAGCTTTGGACGAAGGTGGCTGTACTACAGCTCATGGCCTGCTCAACAGGCTGAAGGAGGGAAAATTCGTTGGAGTGCTCTTCATTTTGAAAGATGGCCTACCGATCCTGTCCAATCTGTCTAAGGCACTTCAAGGCAGATCAGTGGCCTTCTCTCAAATTGTTCCCCTGATAAATGCAACCAAAGCCAGTCTTGAGAAGCTACTGGAAACCAACTCTCCAGTGCAGAAGTTTTTAGCTGCTCTTGATTCATATACCAACATCTGCGAAGATCTCAAGTTGTCTGCTGTACAGCAACAACAGCTGCACAGCTTACAGGAGTAATATATCACCAGTATGGTTGGAAACATTGAAGCACGATTTGCTAGCAGCTCTCCTATACTTGCAGCAGTCAAGATTTTTGACCCTTTGCCCGTACCAGAAAGCAGCGAGTTGGGTTTCAATGTCTATGGGAACAGGGAAATTTCTACTCTTGCTCAGCATTTTTACCAGGGTGATGATGATGCTTCCCAGAAGACCAGAAGTAGAGAACTACTTGCAGAGTGGCATCAAATGAAATTTAACATCAATGACAACATCAAGCCCAACATTCCCATTGAAATCAAGACGGGAAAAAGCAGTACCACCAGCACACAGTGGTTTCTAAGTCAACTTATGAAAGCAAAGTCTGAGTATCAACCCTTTTTTGGAGAGCTCCTCCTAGCAGAAGCTGCAATCACCCTGCCAGTGAGCAATGCATGGCCTGAAAGAGGTGCAAGTGCTCTCTAAATTGTAAAGAACTGATGAAGAAGTCGTCTCCAAAATGACATGCTTGAGGCAATGCTTCATGTTAAGATCAATGGGCCAGCATTGGGCAGTCCAAAGATGGCATCTCTTGTGACCCAAGCTGTTCAGTCATGGCTGGACAAAAGAACAGAAAGAAGCTCCCAAGCAGGCAAGGTCCACTTCACACTGCCACAGAAGCTCCTCTTCCTGTAAACAGTCCAAAGGAGGTAGCTGTTTTCTGTCCAGACAGACGTGGTTGAGGAAAATGCCATTGAAGAAATTGACCATGAAGTTAAGTGTCAACTCTGTTAGACATCTCACCTGTACTGCCAGACATTGATGATTACGACAGCGCATTTGAATCTGACACTGATTTCTAGAAAGCTCAAATAATTTGATGACAATTATTGTTTTTGCAATTTGGAAGCTTTATAACATGATTAGTAATGTAACCTAATTAGCTATGACAGCCAATGTACATTATTATTATAGTTGTTGATATGCAAACTATAGTCTGCTACTATTATATGAAGTATTTACCATTGTTCTGGAACAGCAGCTTATAGGTTAATTTCTATAATTAGTGAAAGTACAATATCAATCACATTAATTCAAAAGGCAGTCAAAGCTTAAATGCTTTGCCATGTTATCTTGACAAACCTACAATAATTTGTGAATAAAAGGAATCTTTGCACATGTTATGGCAAATGATAGTAAATGAAGTTGGTAAAAATTAGATACAATTCGCACCCTTCAAGTCCCCCAAGATTGCACCAAATCGCACCATTGAGCATCTAAATTTCAAAAATTTCCCGGGGGAGGATGCCTCCGGACCCCCCTACATGCTCGTGCCCTACGGGCGCTCGCACAGTTACCTGCTCCTCAGAAACATTTTGAGAAGGCTGCATACAGTTCTCCAAAAATCATTTATGATAATGACAAATTCTCTTAGTTTTTAAGTCAGCTTTTTGAGATGGCGAGTGACAAGTTAAATGTTTTCAATGTTAATTAAATGAACTATTGAACCTACCTGACTTGGTTCCATAAAAAAATCCACTCTGTAACGCATGAAATCCTATTACAAATTTCGTAGCAAAGAAGGCAACTGTGCCATTGTAGAAGTGTAGGTGGGCACGATAGTCAAAAGCCAGTTCGCTCCATAATCAAAGACACTTTGCTCCATACAAAAGTTACTTTGCTCCATACAGAAGTTACTTCGCTCCATGATTTTCACCCAGAAATTGAATCCCCCGGCTTCCAAATCGAACACCAGACAAACTGGAAGGTTGATACTTCTTCTGGAGGCATTCAATTTGAAGATCCACTTAAAATCCAAGAGCTAACCACCAAATAGTTTTTGAGAAATGCAGCTTTCGAAGCAACCAGCATCTGCGAGAGCAACAGTCACACTGTTTGCTTTGCCCTGATTGGATGCATTTGTTAGTATCATCCAATCGGCGTGGAGTAACAGCGTGACTGCGGATGAGCTTTCAGAATGTCACAAAAAAGTAGTTCGAATGGCAAGTTAACGCAAAACGATTTTCGAAGAGCATTTGAACATTTAACAAGCAGTTTCGTCAGTTTGATGGAGGAGCATTTCAGTTAACATCAAATGAAAACAGCATGGTACGAAATCTCTTGTTGTCATAAGGTATTAAATCCTGACATGCTGCGGTCCCGGCCAACAGCTGTGAATGCTCGATGAAAGGTTTTCGCGTGAGTGAACAGTTTATTGTGTCGACCTCAGTACATTTTTCAAAACAGAAGTTTTTAAGCACATTAGCCTTTGGAGCATGGAGAGCTTTTTGAAAGCGAATGTTTGGTCTTGTTCAACCCCTTATTACTAGACTGTGCCCATTGCATGTACACAGACACGATTCATCATACACAATTGCTTCACTATGATAAATCGTTGAAGCAAAGTTCACTTCGTACATTGTATCATTACAACGAACTTCGCTGCAACGACATATCGTGGTGATATATCGTTTTGTTTTGCGAGATATTGTTGCAACAAAGTCTCGCTAGAACGATATCTCGGCGAGATATTGCGAAGATTGTACCGATATCTCACTGATTTATTGTTTTGACGTTTGCCAATCCGTGCGATGTTTCCTTGATATATTGGCGATAAATCACGAGAACAAAGCACGATATTCGTCGATTATCGTTTGCATTACTTTTGCACAGTACTGTAGTGCTATGACACATGATGCAACGCTGTTAAATTCGTGGTTGATTTCAACGGTCACATTTGTTAGCATACAGTTCTTACCAACAATTACAGTAAAAGTTACAGGGCGAAGAAAACGCGAGGAAATGATGTTTAAAAGCAACAACATCTGGATCTTTTGGCTCTGGGAAGAATTGTAAGTATGAAGAATCGCAAGCCTTCTGGATTAGGACTTGAAAAAGGGTTTCTGATGATCTGTACTTCAATGATTTAAAACTAAGCTCGATCTTGGCGATGGCAAAATTATTTTACCGTCTTGCTCCAGCTAGTTTTGATCTTTGTCTTTGTTCTTGTCCATTTCAGCTTTTATGAGTTATACAATCAAACCTCAGACCAAAACAAGTTCAAAGCTTGTCAAAGAACTTGATCTGAAATCGTGGTTATCTTATATTATGGGTGTCTGAAGCTATACAGACTATTTGGTAAATAAAGTCCTTGTAGAAGTCAAATTCACAAACAGAAGGTCAGCACTTGAGCAAAAACTAGAAAGAGTACAATGCAGATTAATGCCTTTTGTCATAGAGTACAATCCATCAGTGCCCAATCTTAAAAATATTTTAATGAGCAATTGGAATTTAATTTAGAATCAACCATTGCTGATAGAAATATACAGAGAACCACTATTCATCTCTTACAGGAAAGGTAAATATCTAAAGGACATACTTGTTAGAGTTAAACTACAAAGGTCACAGACAATAACATTATGAAACTGTGGGTTCTTGTGCGCAGGACGAAAGAAAAATAATGGAAATTTGGGATTTAATGGGCGACTATAATGAGGGCAGCTCATAACTTGTCATTGTAAAGTTTTGTGATAAACTGTGGGTCCTTTTTCTGTTAATTCACTTGGGGTGTAAATGTCTTGCAAAGTTAATTTTTACGATCAATTAACTTTGCGACCTAGCAGCGTTTTCAAATTTGCTGTTTACACTCAGCAAACAGCAAGAGCTGCATGCAAACAGAAAAGGTTAAAATGAATTTCAATATTTTCCACCACTGGCCAGGAGATATTTCAGTTGATGAAAACAGGGGCGAAAAATGGGTCGAAGAAATATCACCTTTTCTTCGTCGGTCTTCTTTCATACAAACAAAAGCGGGGTTTAAAAGCCACCCACCAGCTGTGGGAAGAGAATGGATTTTCTAACCCCCTTTCTCCTGGCAAAAAGTATATTTCCCTGGAAGCATTCACTGGCTTGATCTTTGGAGTTCATCTGCACAAGGTATGTTTAAATTAAAGTTTTATGTCATCTTCCCTGTGCATTGCCAGCAGGATTAGAATGACTGGATAGCAGATATTCAACGATTATTTTCCCACATCTAGAATCTTTTCGTTCTTAGGTTCAGTATGACTGCGATTGCGACCAACGTCTCGAAAACCTTTAAACTATTTTGTCACACAATGTTATCAGGCTTGCTTCAAATGAATGCCACCCTTTTCAGAACTAGCAAAAATATGGTTTACAAGGTTGAAAAAGGCACCCAGTACAAAGAGCAAAAAAAAAATGTCGGTAGAAAATGCCAGTCAACAGTTGAACTCCTATCAAAACGAGACAACGACTGCACTTCCCATACTGTCCTTAATCGCATTAAAGAACAGGAAAAGGCAATCCCCTTGTCCAAAGAAATTAACCCAATAGGGAAGGGAAGAGCGAGTTTTTTCACTGCTTGGCAATATCTTTTTTAGCAAAGAACTTGACTAAAAATGTTGCTTTTTGGGATGGATGGTTATGCAGCGATGATCTCGTCGACACTGCAAAGCGTGCAAAGGTATCTGTCATGGTTGAGGATGAAATTGTCAGAAATTGTGCACGAAAGGCCCTTAAATTGTCCGACTGGGATGTGCAAAAACTAGAAGACGAAGTAAATGCAGTTAAAATATTTGCAGAACTTCGAAGAAAGCTTCCAGGTAATTGAAATTAGATTAGTTATCTATACTTTGGTATTTAGTTTACAATCCAGTTATTTATAGCACATAAGTTGTCATACATAGCCAAAATGCTGAAGCAAAAATTTATCTATGCTCATCAAATGATATTAAACCCATTCTTAAGCCTTGAGTACCCTACAATTTGGAAGCTCTGAAGCCGGGCTTTGTAGATCTGGCAAGTGGCTTTGCGGCATAGGTAATTAACAATTATTCACCAAAGTGGAGGTGAATACTTACTTTCACCAGCACTGAGGTGAATAATTGTCTTAGTATATACCACACAGGCTGAATAATCAGAAGACCAAAATGATATTTTGTGTGACAAGCAGTCAGAGATTTTAAAATCTCTTGTGCCGTAAAATCGCAAGTATACTGATCAACACTTTTACTTACTTTTTGCAGACAAAAAGCTTGTATAACACGAGTAGGTGATTTGCACCCCAAAGTCATGGACTAAGATGTGGAAAGGAAAATTGAAAGTGCACTTTCTATCCTTTACCTTGCCTTTAAAACTGACTAATTTTAACTTTTTTCTTGCATTTTTCCAAGGTGTTAGCCTGGATACACAGAGTAGAAGAAGGAAAAAGACATTCTACATGGAAGAGCATTTAGCCATGTTGGAGGACCTCGTCTTGCTCAGAAGTTAAATGTGGGAGAGGACAGCATCACGGTAAGATGAATGTTAATCATCTATTTGTGTGTGTCAGTGTGTGCAGTACATTAGCTTGAGAAGTTGTATTTACTGCATTTAATTACTTGTTACAGCGGTTATCAATCACACAACGATCTTCAGTGCAAAAACGTCTTGACAAAACCTTAGTTTTGGTGATGTCAATCATCTCCACCTCCTTGCCGATTTACCTGATAAAAGTCTGAAACATTGCAGCAGCCCACTTGTAAAAATTATCATTTCATTATCATTTTCAGTATGTACGGCTTGCTCACTACATACATTGGCATTAAATATTCTTTGAAATCTTTGAAAGACTTTTGTTGGGTTTTTCAATGACCATTCGCATACATTAATGACCCCAAGAACAAGCAAACTGCTCGCAAGTGAACAAATTATCCAGCTCTATGTGTATTTTCTTGGTGCTACAGACTGAACAATACTGAACCTATTAAAATAGTTCAAGTCTTGCCCAGTTCGCAGCCCCAAGACAAATACGTGCAGAAATAATTTATTTGTGTGTAGATTTACTTGATCTCGGAGTCACTCATGCATGCGAATGTCCGTTATGAAACCCGATCCTTCTGTCATCTGAAGGTCACATGTGATTGACAACCACTGTAATACAAGGCTTTATGATATAGATTCCATGGTCACAGGATGAGAAAACATGGCTTTTCTATTGCTCTGTACTGATACCACATGGTTCTTTACCAACCAGAGCAAGTGCAATCTTCCTTTTTTTAGTCTCTTACATAGGTTTCATCCGACCACTTTTTTTGTTTTCTCCAGGTGTGGTTTCAAAACCACCGGGCAAAGTTAAGGGAATTGCTTAACAACCAACCCGCGTTCCCTTAAGCTCAGGCAATCCACATCCCTGAAGCTCAAACGATCCACGTTCCTGAAGCTTAGGCAATCCAGGTCCCGCAACCACACATCTGACCGTGGGAATAGACAGATGTAAACACACCTGGCACAAACGACCACGTAAATTAATGATCATTGATTTTCCGTCACCTCTTGTAGTTTGCAAGCCTCTAAAACAGTTTCAGCAATAGACTTTGAATAGCTGAGAATATAACACTGGGTCCACGATTAAAAATCAACCAAATGTTCATCTTGTTCGTTGAAAATGTTTTTTGAAAAGTCAATGTTAAGGTCGGAGTACCAAATCTTTTGGAAATATATGCATGGAACAGTAATTAAACTGCAATCAAAGTTCACAGTAATCCAGGATTTGCTTAATTGTGCTTTGAACAACCGGGTCCTGGATAACCCTTGAAAGAACATGTGGAACATTTTTCTTCCAAATTTTGATTTCTCTTTTGTTTGTTCTTATATTTGGTGGCTAATGACATGTCACCTGAAAAAATCAATGTGTGAGAAGATGGATGAAAAGATCTGATTTACCCACCAAATGATGACATAAATGATCGTTGTAAATCTGGCGCAAAATGAACAAATTGACTTTACCTTTAAAACAGACCCAGCAATATCCCGGATAACACTGCAAAGAAAGTGTAGAATACTTTTTTCCTGAATTGTGATATGTATTTTGTTTGTTCTTATTGGTGGCTAATAACATGTCTGCACTTGAGAAAATCATTGTGAAAATATATGCATAAAGATATTTTAAATAATGACATTGATGTTGTTTAGCTTGGCTTCATATGAGAGAACGCAATATTTCTCGTTTCTCAGCTGCAGTGCGATCATCCTTCTCAGGAGCAGGGCATTTGATCAACACTCATGGGGGGTGGGGAATTTGATCTCTTTACTTGATTCCATGTTAAGATAGGGCATTTGAACAGCTTTTCGGCCAAGGGAGAAGGGGGGAGTGGATTTCAACAAAAATTTTCCAAAAATTCAAATGTCTGGGGGGTTGCCAGGGGGATGGTGAAGGTCTGATTTGACTGGTACATTAATGGCTGAGTTTTATTTTACGATTTTAATTTAAGATCTTCACAGCAGTTTCTGTGATTCAGAAGCTACCAGAAATTGCACTAGCCACAACTACATCACCTGAGGTAATGGCATTTTATGAGCACCTGACAAGCAAGTACCAGTAATGCTGCAACCTATGATATTTCTCTCTCTCTCAATACAGTTCACAGAAGGAAAGTATCTCTGAAACTGTGCATATTATTGGCTCACTTGAACCAGGTAATTGATCAGAAGTTGGGAGTACTGGGAACGATGCAGTTTACCACGCGTATTTTCCATCACTCGTTGAAGGATTGATTCCTGTCAAAGAGAGCAGCCATCGGCGGCAATGGAAACAACTTTCTGGTGGAAAGAGAATCCCTGCTGAGTGACATTCAGCTGCTCAAGAAAGGCAACGTTAAACTGGTTAATATGAACCAAAACGGCTCTTTCAGCCATAGGAACCACCAAACTCGCAAAAGCAAACGTACTGTGGTATAATCTTGTGGAGTTCTTATCATTTTGCTACACAGGCCTATTGAGATTGTAAAATTTTAGCTGAAAAGCGTTCATTTATGCAAATTTATGGCATGGTCTTCAGATGTTCTCGCAGATAAGCTGCATCCCCGATTTGAAACAAAAATTTTGGGCAAAAAGGTGCGGCTTATACGCTGGTGTTAACGGTAAATAGTACCCCATATCCCATTTGATGTTCGGTAGCTTTTGCTTTTCATATTAAAATTATTGTATTGATTGTTATTAATCTAGCACCATAAAAATCGTTGAACGAAATACATTCAAACAGTCTTTCGACAAGCCTAGTCATGCCTTGCAATGTTGAGAAATCTAGAGAGAGTGAAGAGGTGGAAGAAAGAAAATCCAGAAAAATAGAAACAGAGGAAACGATACAGAACAAAACAGGCAATGGTCAGATACAAGCAAGGGAAAACTTGGTGACAAGAAAATCCGGAAAAGCACTTGTTACAAAAACAACGAGAGAGATGGCCAAACAGATGTTAGAATGTTCATGTGAAACAGAGGTATTACCCTCAGAGCAGCTACAGCAGGATTTCGAAGACTTGTGTGAGGTCATTGCAACTGAACAGGAGCAGGAGTTAGTGGCTAATTTCGATTTGCCTTTGCTTGAAGTGTGAAGCAAAGTCAAAATAAAACACAAATTTTCATAAAAGCAATGATCAATGATGAAAATGTTTTATTCAGACAGCAACAAATCTGTTGTGTGGTCAGTGGTTTCTTTTCCTATTTCTTAAAGAGACAGTCATGCAGCTGGCGCAGATGCACATTAGATACCATCTCATAGTAAATTTGAATACAACGGTGAAGCAATAAATACTGTTTTTAACCAGAGATGATAAAAAATATCAAAGGAAGAGCAAAAGGACATTATTTTACAGTATTGTGAAAAAGTAATGCAAACGATAATCATTGAATATCATGCTGTGTTCTTGCGATATATTAATGATATTTCAGAGATACATAGCACATACGAGTGACACATTGCAACGATAATTTGGCAAGATATCGGTGCTTCCCTTTGATATCTCACTGATGTATCGTTCTTGTGATATATCTCTAGAGCAATATATCGTACAGCACACGACAGATTCCTTATGATATACGTTGTAGCGACAAATCGCTTTAACAATACATTGTAGAATGAGAGATGCATCATCACAATGTATCATTCCAGCAAATACCACCACAGTGATACATGTTAGAGGGAGTTAAAACTCGTTGTGGTGCGTGGCCGGTATTCCAAAGAGACCAAAACAATAAGCAAGATGTTTGGACATCGACGAATGACTTGCCTAAAGCAAAACCAACGAAACTTCTCCCAAGTTTAGTGGGATTTATTTACATGCCTGATTAACAACACTCGTCATTTGCATGCGGTGTAATTCTGTGTATGTCTAGTCTAAACTAATGCTCAAGCTTTCCAAAGTATTTGAGATTATGCTTTTCACTTCAACTGTTTGCTCATTACAAAACTTTCGTGGCTCAAAATGGCAAATTTGAGCAATTTGGAGTCCAGGGCGGAAAGCTCAACATAGAGAGTTTTATACTACTTGTCAAACCTTTAGTAGCAAAAAAAAGTTTTCTTTAGATGGAAAGCTCACTTATGCAAGTAAACATCTTGAGAGAGCTATCGCGTTTTGTACTCTACATCCGTTTTTGATTTAAAATACCAACATTGACTGTTATTAAAATACTTTATGTATGTTTTTACACAGCAATGGACAATGGACAGACAAACGAATTGTATGTAAACTACCAACAGGCGTTTTACCTTTTGCAGAATATTTGGTGTTTCAATCATGACCCCTTGGCAGGGTTATTAAAAATACATTGGGCTTTCATGGCAAGTGTAAGATCGAAAACAATTCAACTTTTAGTGTATTTACGACAAACTTTAGCCAAAGCGGAACAAACTATGACAACTTGAAAAGGACAACATATGTAGTGTATACAATGTTAAATAAAGCTTTTTAGTAACCTGTTGACACGATAACATAAAATGTGTGAAAGGCTTTTTTATGTCTTTGTTTCCAAACAGCCTCCTTTGATAAAAGCTTCTGTATATTTGACCGGAATTTCGTGACTATAATTTTAACCGGACGTGACATTGCGTAAGCGCAAGATTGACAGGTGTAAACGGAGAACTTGTAATGGGATAGGTTTTGAGAGAGAGAACGAAAAAGGTTCAGTGTAGAACGTGATAGCGAATTGTGAAGGAATAAACATGGATTTGTCTGTTACACGGAGTGAGTTGAGTGTACCCTAACAATTCGGTACATATTTTTCAGTTTGTCATTTTTGTAAAGGTTACTTCGTCCAAATTACATTAACATGATAATAAAGATGTGAAAGGCTTGTTCTTTAATTATGTTTTTCTTTCCATACACGCCATCCTTTCATAAAGGCTTCTGTATATTTCCCCCAGTTTGTCATTTGCGTTAAGGTTATTTCGTCCAAGGCTCCCATTTTTGATTCACCTACAGTTGATTCCCAATAGTGGCAGGTAAATTTGACAAAAAATGACGGAAAAACTGACACTTTAAATCTTTAGATGCTTACCTTTCTTTTCCTTTAAGCAATTAGATCACCAAAGTAATTAATGCCGAGAAAACATGAGTTCAGTTTTAATCACTGCTGCATTCATAGCTTGAATTAATGCATTAAACCATGAACCTTGCTCCCCTGGATTAACATAAGTTCCCTCCTCCGATCATGATGCTTCTCTGATTTAAATATTATGTTGCAAAAACTTATAATGGGTGTAGGGACGCTGGAACTAAATGTTGATTGGTTAAGAAAACTTGACAAGTTCTCATTGGTTTAAAAATATGACCCACGCTCATTCCGACTGTTGATTAGTTAATAAACTTGACATGGTTAAACATACTTATTTCTCATTGGTTTACAAATTAGACCCAAGCTTGAACTGAGAGCTGATTGGTTATTAAAACTAGGCATGTTTAGACATATTTATTTCTCATTGGTTCAAAAATATGACCCACGTTCAAACTAAATGTTGATTGGTTTAAAATTACACCCACGCCTAAACTGAACACTGATTGGTTTTAAAATTTGATAGATGCTTACTCTGATTCACAACTGGTTTACTGATGTCATAAAACATTGCTGAAATTACCTCACTGATCATTATAGATCATGCTGGGCGATCAGAGCTTACTAGAAGCCATGGACGAGTTTGAAGATGATCTCGCTTTGATGGTAAACCACTGACACCCTAGAACGTCAGTTAGCTTTCCTGGAAGAGATGGGTGGAAAAGTCACCGCTCATGAACCTCGCCGCTTTGAGTTTACACTCAACCTGTATGTGGACCGCATTAGTAAACATATGGGTGTCTGAGAGAGTCATTTCAGTGCCAATTTAAGACAGCAAGGGCAATAGTGGAGATCTGGGAATGACAATGGCACTAAATGAAAAACGAGAGAGAAGAAATCAAGACGTTAGTGGACCAACTAGCCTTGTGGAACCTATGAACCTTCGTGACGTGTTCTGTGGTGGTCAAACCAATGCAGTGAAGCTCTATCACCATGGGGAAGAAGGTGAAGAAATTGACCTCCCTTTACGAATACTTGAACAAGAATTGCGAATATCCCTGAAGACATCATGTGATAATTTTTCAGCCAGGTCACACTGACATCTCACACTAACTTTGGCGTGGCCCAATGTACTGTACTACCACCCTACGAGCTCTACCATCCAGTGCTGCCTCTCAGACAGAACAACAAGCTCACCTTCCCGCTTTGCTCAAGCTGCATGGAAGAAATGGCTAAACTGATGCTAGTATGAAGCTGCATGTGTAACCACACTCACAAACATTGTCAGATCTTGAGCACATAGTGTACGCCAGGGCTAGAAAAAGCAGTGGAAAAGGGATACAAGATTCTCCACATTCACGAAGTGTGGCACTTTCCTAAAGTCCAGACAGGTTTGCTTGCCAATTACCTCAACACTTGGTTTAAGGAAGAAGCCAACAGCTGGCCAGACCATGTGTGTCAAGATCCTATGAAACAGCCGCCAACATAATGCAGATCAATACGCAAAAGAGAAGATTATGCTAGAGCCAGCCAATATCCAGAAAAAACCTGGTCTATGCACATTGGCTAAAATGATGCTTAATTCCATGTGGGGGAAATTTGGCCAGAAACCAAACAAGACTTGGGTGTAAGAATTTACCACTCCAGTTGATTTTCACAAGTTCCATCAAAGCGATAAATACGATGTCCACTACACGAGTTGAAACCCATCACAGACATCAGCTTGAATATGATCCAGTCTTAAGCTTGCCCAATCTTAACATCTTTGTGGCTTGTTTTACAACCTGCTGGACCTGCCTATCCCTCTATGAAGCCCTGGACCTCCTTCAAGAGAGGGTGCTATACTTTGATGCAGAAAGCATGGTCTTTAGAAGTTTGTCGGATCAAGTCAAATCACAGCTGGGCAACCATCCTGGAGACTTCAAGAATGAGCTCAGTGATGATGACTTCATTATCTAGTTTGCCTTGGGAGGCCCAAAGAATTATGGCTACCAAACAAAAAAGGGAAAGCGAGAGTACAAAGTCTGAGGTATTTCCCTGAACAGCGAAGGCTCCAAACAGTTGAATTATCCAGTCCTACGTCAGAAGGTGTTAGAGAATATCCAAGACCCATTCGAATCTGGTACAAGAAAACCAATGTGGTGAAGCCTTACCATATTGTACGCAACAGCAAAGCGTACAGTATTGAAACAGTCCCACAAACCAAGAAGTATCAATTGGTCTTTAGAAAAGGCGTGCTGGATCCATTCATGAGTTATCCATACGGGTACGGAGCTGCTTTAAACGACCACAACATGAAGAATGTGAACTTTTTAATGGAATTGTAAACAGTTTTCACTTTATTTTTCATAATGTTGTAAATAATTTTCATCGTTTTTTTCTCAATAAAAATGGGTTTAACAGTAAAAAGGTGTGTTTGTGTCACTGTGCATGCATAATGCAACCAGGGACACAGTAACACCTCCCAGATGGTTCTAGGGACATTTCATGTCCCACATATAAGGTGCAGTGCATCTTAGACTTAAGGTTATTAAAGTGTCTATACCACCAACAGAGTTTTTATAGTTATGGTAGCTCTATACTGTGTAAAAAGGTATTCTAAGAAAAAAAATTGGATTCTGAGATTTTAACTCCCTAAGATATCGCCTTAAAGTTCCCGCTTCAGCCACGCCCAATGAAGTTGACCGTGAGTCAGTGCAGAAAAGAGTCTGGGTTTCTGAATGGGTCGTGACGTCAAGTCAGGAATCACAAGATCCTTCTAGTTTAGGTAATTGTTGTTTCAGTAGTGGTGAGGAGTTTTCCCCGCCAAAAAACAAACAAATTGAAGTTTGCGAAGCAATGCGGTCGTCAAGCAAGCAAAATAAAAGCATAAAGCTTCGAGATATTCCTGAAGTGACGTCATTCGTCACCAATCTAACATGACGCAGTAATGTTCATTGGGCGTGGCCAAGGCGGGAAATTTAAAGCTTGATTTTATGGCAAAAAGCATCGGAATTCACTTTTTTGGGTTTGAAGACATTATTAGATGTTATGGAGATGTTGAAAACCTAAAATAACTTTTTGGCAGTATGGACACTTTAACTAGTGATGCGCATGCGTTTCGGTCATAGGGGACAGAGTAACATCACCCATATGGGTGAGCGGATCGCTCCATGTTCAATATACGAGTCATTCCACCTAACAACTGATAGGGTTCAATACTTTCTCAGGCCGCAATCTTGGATAAGTTATTTAGGGTCACATGATCTCAGGGTGACATCACCATGGCGACATCATGGCTTAGGGTTCATATGCTAATTCGGTTGCTAGGCTTAGGGCTGCTAGGTAACCCTAATTAGGTTCATGGAGGGTTGATTTGCCCACCTCTTAACTCTGAGACTTCTTCAAGTCAGAAATCTTTTGAAATTTATTCTAATCACACCAAACTTGACATGCGCAGACAGTGCACAACAAGAAATGTTCTTGGCAATTTTCGTTGTTTTTTTTCAGCTTTTGTTTCATTTATGGCATTTTAAATTTCTTCTGGTGGGCCATGTTACATAAGTGGGAGAATAACATTAAAATTTATTGAAGAAAGCTCATATTTTGCACTTACAGGCTAAATATCAATGCAAAACTCTCCATGCAAGGCCCTTAAGATAACGCCTGATGCAGCCCTAGATTTTCGTGACCTCTCAAAAAAATGCAGTAAAGGTATATGTGTCACACTTGACTTGAAGTAAGACTAAGACCAAAATCGACCTTGATACTACTCACTGAAATTTTTAAACTGCTAAAATTGGAAATCTTGAGGGTTAAGGCATGAAATTTTATATGAAGATAGATGTGATGTACAAAAGTAGAATTTGAAAGTATCACGTTTCGAGTGAAGAATTAGTTAATTATTAACTTATTTCTGCCAAATTTAGCCTCTAATTTTAAGGTGGGCAACGTAGCCACCCCGTTTTCTGACTTAAGATTTAACGTTTTTTGTCGTTTTTTCATCAACATCTCCTTGAAAAGAGCTTTCAAATGTATATTTATTTCCAGATTTTATTTAAACCACCACCTACAAAATTTGATTTAAATACAAAAAATGTGGTCAATGTAACATTTTTTAAGTAATTTTCAAAAAAAATAAAAGTACTTAATTTTAAACATTTTTCCCTGAAATTTTTTGGGTTTAAAGGCTGTTTTATGGGCTAAGTGTTCCCACAGTTTTGACATAATGGGTGGCGTTTTGGCCTCAGGGTTGCAATGCAAACTTGGAAAAAAGACTTTATCACCACTTTTTCAGGTGGGCATTGTTCCCTTGAGATTTTTTGTTTTCCAAAAATGGATTAGTTCACTAATATCCACTTGCAAAGGACTTTCACATGATCTTTTTGTTTTTATTGAACCCTGATACCATCACCCAACAAAACCAATTGAAAGTCAAAAATATAGCTTCAGCAAACAACCTTTTTAGGGCATTTTCCAAAAAAATTGAAAATTCCGTTTTTAATATCGGTTTTTGAAATTGCCACAGTAGATAGCTTATTGTCTAAGCTGATTATAGTCAGTTTGGTTGTCATAGGTGGCGTTTTCTGATGAATGTTTAGCTGCAAAAATGTGAAGAAAATGGTTTCATGGTTACACATCAGTGAACACATCATGAAGTATCTTTTTTCACAAGTCTATGGTGGGTGAGTACACGCTTTTGAGCTCCGTGATTTTTGCTATTTTGACACCTTTAAAACACTGCGCAGAGGGAATCCAACTATTGGAAGAGTTGTAGAAGGCGCTCAAGCAACTGCATTGTACATTTTCTTCCCGTAGAACATGTTTGCATCTGCGCAGGATATGGTCAAAGTGTAAGGGTGCTCTCTGACCACTATGTTGTTTAGGACCTACTCATTAGGACTTGAGGACCTCCTTATTGATGTTTTGATGTTATATTATGCTTGTTCATGTTGTAAGGAACCGTTTGGTGTTGAAATTGGTTCCTATGTTAATTAGTTATGATGTCATTTGTGTTGAAACTTTACACCTTAACAACTTTGCAAGGTTTTAACACTTTGAATAGCAAATTGTGACCTCAGACAGCCCTTGACACATGCTAAATTTTGTTTCAATGGATAAAATCCTCGCAGAGTTATTACCATGCAAAGTTTTGCCACAAAATTACCCCCGTGTTCTTTGCGCTACGGGTTTTTGCGCCAAAACGAGGCTCAACTTTAAACGCTAATAACCCAAAGACGATTTAACTTTTTTACTTCAAATTTAAAACATGATTTGACTGCATCAACAACTATCTGTTGATATAGTTGGTTTGACTGCACATTAGAATGTCTGTAAATACTAGCAGTGACCTGTGTCAAGACTTAACACCTTTATAACTTTTCAAAAAATTTAACCCTTTGGCTAGCGAATTGTGGAATCTGAGACCTTGAACAGGCTAAGTGCATCCCAAATTTTGTAGACAATGAATAAATCCTTGCAGAGTTATTAGCATCTAAAGTTGCATTGTTGTTTATGACAACAAACTACCTGCAACACATTAGAGATGTTTGCAAATTAAAATTGTTGCCCTATTTTAGCTTTCCTGGCAAATTTACACCCATGGAACTCAAGCACATGCAACAAGCAATTAACCGTGCCCTGAGTGGCGACTGGAAAGCTAGAGATTTATTGGGCATCGAGGATCAAGAGGTTGTCCCTGTAGCTAAAGCGGTAATGCCCCAAACATTGAGGGCTGAATTCAAGTATGCAAGCACTCAGTATTTTGGGGGCTATGCACCTGGAACTGAAATCATTAGAAAGGTTGGCAAGAAAAGTAACTTGTACACCTATGTTGGATAGACGGACATAACTTTAAATCCAGTGCATTGAGAGAGGATGCAACTCCTGTAGACGAGAAGGATATTTTAGAAGAAATGGTGGTGCTTTGCATTTATTTTCCCCATTTCCCTACAGTCAAAGATGTGGGAGAATCAGGAGGAGGAGGATGCCCAGCTGCAAAGTGGGATGAAGGAGATGGAAGAAGATGACTGGAGACTCCGGAGAAGAGGCCAAGATCAGTGGGTAAAACAAAGAGTAAATGCCCAACACCTGCCACTGAGGACAAGTCATCAAAAGCAGCCAAATGCTTCCATCGCAAAAAGAAGTCCTGTCAAGTGCCTGGTTGCAAATCTGAGGGCTTCAATTTAAAAAAGCACATGCAGATACACGCTAGAAAAGGCAAGATCTCAGAGCAGAATGTTAGCAAATTGAGCTCTATAATGTCACATGGCCAAAAATAAACGGGAACGTCAGCCCAAAGGAACAATGGTGGAAAGTGCAAGAAAGGCCGATTTAGGAAATGGTGCCCAGTGCCAGGATGTGACAGCATCCTAGTGAATGTGGGAAGGCATCTTTCCTCCATTAAGGGTCACAACATAAAAAAAAACCGGTCATTACATCAGGTTGCTCAAAACTGCACAGCATTACACAGGCACTGCAGAGCTGCATGCATAGCTGGCAACTCCCAATGAGAGCGATGAAGAGAAAGAGCACGAAGAGGAAGAGCACGAAGAGGAAGAGCACGAAGAGGAAGAAGACCACAAAGACAGAAGAAGAAGTGCAGATCAAACAGGGCAGCCAGTCAGGAGATGTCATGGATAAAAAACAAGAAGCAGAGGATGGAGAAGACTCCGAAGAAGACGACGAGGAAACCTCTGAACAACATGACTGAAGAAAGCGAGTATGAAGACTCTGGAAACAAAAAGCAGACTGCAGAAAAGTTCTTCAGGGCAACTAAGTACAAAAATAACTGTCATCAATGGCTAGTGGGATTTTATCAATATCTTTGCCAACCGTCAGCTGGCCACAAAAAGAAATACATGAAACTCCAACAAGCAAGCCAGATGAGAAATATCCTGCAGTTTACGGACAAGAATGGCAATGACATCAAATGCTTGCATTAGATGAGCGAGATGCTGCATGGAAAAGGTTTGTTGTTCCATCATTAGAGAGTCACTGCAAGAAAAGTGGAACGATCATCTCTTATCTGATGAGCTACGAGAAATTCCTAAATTACATCACCAATCCAAGGTACAACAGATCAGGACCTCCCCTTTACCAGTCTTACATAGATACCATTGTGGCAATCCTGCCAGAGATAAAAGGCTGGCGGTCTACTGTGGACTCGGAAACCCAAGCTGAACAGAATGATTGATGGTTAGCTGAAAGCACGGGTTTCTTGACACTGAAAGAAATCACTGCCCTCAAAGAATCAAACTCTACACTGAGGGCATTAGAGCAATTCATCAAGCTGGCGAAGGAAAAATACTTTATATTTAACTCAGCAGGCGACCTTCTGCTTGTGGGATTTGCCATCGACAGTGGCACAAGACCCAGCCCACTCAACAACGCCAAACTCAGTGATTATGAAAAAGCAGAATCCTCTGACAACAGAGTCATGCTCATTTTAAAGCACAAGAGAGCAAAGGATGGCCAGCAATTCTAGGAATGAAGCCAGATCTCCAAAACCTGATGGAAATTTATGTCAACAAGATCAGACCCCAGTGGGCAGCCACCTCTTTGTCACTGTTGAGGGGAAAAACTTCCCTGAGGGAACAACTGGAAGAAGGTTTCAATCTTTTATGGAAAAAGCCAAACTTCGAGCTGGCAAAACAATTGGCACATGTCAGTGTAAGGAAATTCATGACTACCAAAGATCAAGGGAAAAGGGTGACAGGAGGAGGCTGCCACTGTTCAGAGGGTCGTGGCCCATTCCTCAAAGACTGCTGAGAGAGCATATGTGCACTCCAACCTCATTGAGTTGGGTTCCAAAGCTCTACACATGAGCGAGTAACAGCTGAAAATGAAAAAAAATAAACAGGATGAGTCTGAGGAGAGCAGAGGCAAAAACGAGGACATCACTGCTACCACATCCACTCAAGAAACATCTGCAAGTGTCGACACTGTAGCAGCCTTGAAACCCACCGATGGCTCAGAAGACAATGAAGGCCCAAAAACTGCTTCAACATCCACTTTAGGAAGAACTGCGAGTGTCAAGACCGCAGCAGCGCCTAAGCCAACCACATCAACTGAGCAAGAGCAAGACCCTGACTGTGAGGAAGCTGTACAACCTTCAAATGCCACTGACACAGCATTAACATCCACCTATTCTGTGTCTATTATCTAGTGCAGTGGTGCCATCAACACCAAACAGAGGTTTAATGGAGAGGCAGAAGGAGGCCATATTAAAGGTGTTTAGCCATGAGATAACTGCAGGAACAAAAGTATCAACGGCAACAGCGCAAAACAGGGGCTGCACCACACCTGTCCTGGCAATCCTGGCATCTTCAAGGAACCCCTGGGGAGTGCCCCACAAATGTTACTTGGCTGTTTGGTTGTTAAAACAAAAAAAAAATCGTTTAGTGTTGTCTTGTCTTGTCCTGTAATGTATATGTTTGTCCTTGTTTTGTGTTCCTCTCACAGTAGTCATACCTTGGTCCTTGCATGCTGGATGGAAGACTCGAGCTGAGAACTGCGCCAGTGATGCCACAGGTTTTGGGAAATGCAGACAACAGCATCTGGAAAAAGGACAAGGAGTCGATGAAGTGAATCCTGTCATGAATGACTTGCATTAAATTGCCGCTGTTACGGACTTGCTCAAGGACGCGTTGTCTGTGATATTCATTGATGGTAAAATACCTTTCATAGTAGTTAGGGTAGCTTAACCGGTCGGTTACCAATTAGAGAGCAGCATACAGCACACGTGAAAGCTCCAAACCATTCAGAGCAAGAAGCATGTCATTAGGTGGCTTAGTTGATTTTTTTGCATCTAATGCATGTCTGCATCATCTAGGGTTGAAGTGTATCTGTAAGGGTAAGACTTGCGCGTCTTGGGGTTGACCACGCATTTATCGAAGACAAGACTGTACTGCTTGATGCGGGGGATGACACGAAGAGGTTTGGTGGTGCGATGCCTGGTGATAAATATGGATTCTCCATGTTGGTGATGCGATGTTCTTCCAGGAGGTTGTGAAGCTCATCCAGGACGTTCTGCCGCATCACCTTGTAGTTCAGTTGCTGGCTCCCACGCACATTGAGTGTGAAACCCCGCACCTTACAGCAGGCCTTATCAGTGGAGGTTGTGTACCTGTAGTTCTTTGGGCTGCCCGACACGAATTCCTGGTCGTCTCTACTTCAAATGTCCCAGACGAGAGTCTAAGTTCTTTCAGTGGGCTGATGTGGAACCTCGTGGATGTGTCAAGGATTGGTTAGAAGGCAAACTGACACCTGGTGACCCACGGACTAGTAGTCACCTTGCAGAGTAGACATGGGTACCTTGAACAAGGAATGGATAAATTCCTACCTAGATCAAATAAAGGATTAATTGATGATTGGATAGATTGAAAACATTACAAGAAACAATCCAATCACTTCTCCAACAACATAATGATCAAAGATCATGTGATTCGCGAATATTAAGCACAACCGATTCCTTTTGACCAAGCCTTGTGGGAAGAATGCCAAAAGCAGGAATTCATCGTGACAGATAGCTTTCACATCATTGGAGTCCCTTGTGAACTACAAGGGAAACAATTTTTAAAGAGCAAAGAGAAAGAGTTACGCAAAGAGCTGTACTTATTGCATCTCATTGCCAAAATCAACAAAGAAGCCAGTGAACAAAGCCGGGAAAGAACATTAAGTCCATGAATTATTTCTAGAAAAGTTAAAACTATGGCTTCTGTCAAGGACAGCTTATGTCTTGTCATAGACTTAGAGGGGTTCTTTGTGCAAAAGGAATTTCAAGTGCGTATAAAGGGTTATTATTCCTGGAATGATCAATTTGGCCGCTATGCCTTCTACCAATCAGCAACACTCAACGACTTGTCACAAAAGGATAAGAAGACAGTGAACTTTGCAAAACATAAAATACATGGACTCACTTTTCAACCCCCTTACTGAAAGAGAGCCTATGCCCAAGATCAAGTAGATAATGTCTTACTGAGATTATACAACCAGTTCAAGATTAAAGAAAGAACTGTGGAAGCCTACAAGGGAGGTCACGCGGAATAAGACTTACTAGATAAACTGGAGATTCTGAACATAAATTTAGAAACCTGGGGTTGCCCCAAATACGAACAGTTAAAGCAAACGATTGTAGAACTGTTGCCAAGTTGTGGTTTTCACTTAAATGATAACATTCATCATTGTCCCATGACTGAGTGTCATGCATTTTGGATATGGATTCAAACCTATGTCATGTAAATATGCTGATTTTTTTTCCATTCAACATTCCATGTTGTATGTTTATGTATGTGTATGTCATGTAAATATACTGATTTTTGACTTTCATTAAATTTGTGCATGATTAAACTTGTCATGACTTGCCCATGCTTGCCCTCCCTGGTCTAATACACTCGCTTTACGTGGACCCCACCTGAATCTCATTATGCATTCACTACAAACAATAGCCTGCATGGCTCCGCGCGTGAAACGACCTAGACGCTATCAAATCACTAATTATCGTTAATTAAACTCTGGTAGCTATTATTATTAATTTCTTACGTTCTGTCTTATTGTAGGTTCTTGCTCTTCTCATGTAAATTCTAGCTATTTGTGAATATGTGTATATCTATTTCTATTTATTTTCTTATTTGTTTGATTTTTATTACTGATGTATTTTGCTAAATTTTATTGTAAATTATACAACCCACCCCGATTAGCTTTGCTATATGAGGGTTGTATAAGTTTATAAATTTGTTTTATGAAAATTAGTTTAATAAAATGATGATGATGATGATGATGATGAAACTAGTCCAGATTTTAAACGTACCAATCGAATGATACAATTTTTAACAACATTTTCATCGGGTTAGGGCAAGACGCCGTCAAACGGGTCAGATTTTAAATCCATCAATCAAATAGAAGATTTCTAAGAACAAGCGTTGAGTAATCGCACCAAATAGTGAGAATACCTTTATTTAATTTACAAGTAAGTTGTGATTATATTTGCATGAGTATCTTGGCTATTAAAGTTGTCTTTATGTCATCTGTACCATCTGTATATTTTTGTTTTATCATACCACCGTCTCACCACATCTTTCAAACACATCCAGAAGGACTCTAAAAACTAGCGGCCCCCTTTTAAAAAGAGTGTAAACCAGGGGCCCCAAACGATCCCACAACTGAGTGCACGCCTTCTCTCGCCCAGGCTTCCCCACTATTTTCGACTACGTACTTGCGCTATCCGCTGCAAAGCATTTCGGAAACGATGTTTGCAAATACTCCACCATCAGAAGGGCTATTTTTTGGGGGAAATCTTTAGACGTTCAGACGTTCAGATGTTCCCAGTAAGCTTTGACCGGAAGTACGCAGAACGTCAGAAATGTTCACAAAAAATCACCGACACTTCAAATGATAACCGGTAATCATAAGGGAGCTTTCAATACTGTTATTACATTTGAGGTTAACTTGTATTACATTTACGGTTGGTCAGCTTATTACATTTAGCATTAAACTGTATTACATTTACGGTGGGGGTAGTTTATTACATAAAGGGTTCATTTTTATTACATTTGTGGTTGGTATTACATTTAACATTAATTTTTATTACATTTGCGGTTGGTATTACATTTAGGGTTGTTTTTACATTTAGCGGTGATACAATGTCTCATGTTATTTGTTTTCTAACGAATTCCAAGTCTGGTGAGAAAGACCACAAATCTGACCCCTTAACAACTCAAGAACTATCAATCGCCATGACACTGTGGATAAAGGCTGTTCAAGGGCAAGCTTTCAGCTGTCAAATATGCCGCAGGCTCTCTTTCGTTTAGTGAGCGCTTTACGCTTTTGGCTTTATTTTCATCACAATCCTTACGAAAGGAGTATCCATATTTCTCAAATGGTTGTCCTCCCATACGGGGAAATCCCTTATTATGAATCAGACTTAACACACTATTTGTAATATCTTTCAGTTATGAAGGCAAATTACACTCGTACTGAAGAGGCCATTTGGTTCTATCGCAACATAGGAAGACCATTTCATACTCATCATGAGCGAGCAGATTCCTGGCATTACGTCCCGTTTCCCATTAACCCCACTACTTGGTTCACATACTATGTTTTATTGCGAGATTCAGTTATGTTTCTGAGAAACCAAGAATTCACAGAAACACCGACAGTTTACATTCACGCGAGTGTAGTTTGGCCATTCTCAGTCATCCATCATGCAATGTTTCGGTACCAGATGAAGGATTTGTTTCATTTTAATACACCCTCCGAGTTGTATTCTTGTGTTCGTTCTATTAAGTATAGACTATTTTTAATGTCGACCACCTCTGTACCACGTCAAGAAATATTTGTAGAACATTAGGGATATTCTACTGAGTATTCAAACCCTTTTTATTTTGATGTAGCGATGGAACAGTAAGACACCATTGTATTTTCAACTTTTTTATTGATATCATTTTCAACCTTTCACCTATTGATGTAAATTTTAAAGTTATTGATGTAAATAAAACACATGTCTAGTGTAATTTCTTTGTCTTGTACGATAAACTCAGGGTAAAACATTTTAGTCGTCGAACTAGTCATCAATCCGAGATACAATTATTGCCTTTTAATCTAAAGCTTTTGTTTATGTTCTATTAACCCTTTGAGAAAACTGTGCGCTGTCATAAAGGATAAATCCACATGGTTCTTGATATCGGGTAATTTGACATTGGTCTGAAAACGGATTTTATTTGACGTGTTGTTCTTTTGAGCATAATAAGGCATATAGCTGAACAACGTCAAATCGTAACCATGTGGGTAGTGCATTCTTGGGATATGGGACCGATATACTGGTCATGGCCACTTTCCCATCCCCCTCGTCCAAACGAAAAAGTTTAGGTAACCAGACTTTGGATTCCCAGAGACTTCCAAAATGGCTGTGGCGTTTGAAAACTGCAATGTCGTTCTTTCCCAAGAATGCACAGAGCATATCAACGGACGCCATGTGAGATCAGACAGCAACACGCGAGAATCAAAGTTTAAGTCATTTTTTAACTTATCAAGTTGTTTCGCTCGTTTAGCCAAGAGGACCTGGCATGACAGCAACATCTACGAGATCATCGAGCAGGGGTTCAAACAAGGGCACGGTCAATACTATATGTATCTGTTCACGCTGCAAAAAGTTATCAGTGCGGATCCTTGCGGGTTTTCTTCTAGGAAAATATGTATTAATTATTCCTCGTGACACTCGACGGATGAAAGATTCCACATCATCACGGCATATCCATATTCCGCGGGTTATCACTACTTTTTGAAACAGTGGAAGAATGGATATTCCATGCAGTTTATTCTACACAAACAAACGGCTCCTTTAGGAGCCACCACATGTAAAAAAGTCAGTGATTCAACAATATTTTCCCTGGCTCTTTTGATCGAAAGTCCCATGATAATTGACTGATCGAAAATAAGTGAAAGTTACTAATTGATTCATTGATCCAAAATGAGGTTTTGGCTAGTTCTGCTCATTTTTTGCATTGTTTTAAATTGTTTGAAGCCAAACTTTCTCGTGCAAGCTAAAGGAAAGATTTGAAACTAACATTCTCTCAAGTTTTAAAGTGATAAGTCTTTTAACGTCTGTACAATAATCAATTTTCCACGCTAGAAAACACATTTTTCAGTGCGGCAATCTTTTGCTTGAAAAATGCACACTAATTGATCTGGTACGAGATCTTAGGTCGTTTTTACCATTTTTCGCATCGCTGAAAAATAGTTTCAACCAAAATAATTCGTACAAACTTAAGAAACTATACGAAACTGACCCGCTATGTAGCTATTTATTCGATACCTTCTAAAACATACATGCGTGCTGTGCGTGATTGAAAGTGACAACTCGCACTATTCACAAACTTCTACACAATTTTCGCATACTTTTTATGTAGCTGTCACAAAACTTCTTCGCTCATTGTTTAAAAACCATTAAACACTAACATTTTATTAAGTTTTAAAAGTGTTAAGAGTTTTATTACCCATGCTGTAAGTGATTTTCTAACACCAACAAAAACAGATTTTAATGTTCTTTCGTTTGAAAGTACAGACAAACATAACAAAGGAATTTTTAATACGCAATAATAAGACATATCGCTGAACAACGTCAAATCGTCGTGTAACCATGTGGGTAGTGCATTCTTGGGATCTGGGACTGATATACCGGTCATGGCCACTTTCCAATCCCCCTCGTCCAAACAAATGAGTTTAGGTAACCAGACTTTGGATCGCCAGAGACTTCCAAAATGGCTGTGGCGTTCGAAAACTGCAATGTCGTTCTTTCCCAAGAACGCGTGGAGCATATCAATGAGCGCCACGTAAGATCAGACATCAACACGCGAGCATCAAAGTTTAAGTCATTTTTTAACTTATCAAGTTGTTTGGCTCGTTTAGCCAAGAGGACCAGGCACGACAGCAACATCTATGAGATCATCGAGCAGGGGTTCAAACAAGGGCACAGTCAATACTATATGTATGTGTTCACGCTGCAAAAAGTTATCAGTACGGATCCTTGGGGGTTTCCTTCTAGGAAAATGTATTAATTTTTCCTGGCGACCCTCGACGGATGAAAGATTCCACATCATCACAGCACATCAGGAAATCCACCTAGACAAAGAATGACAGTAATAGCTTCCATTTCACCCCGTTTAACTGGGGTTCTTGTGCGCATGACAAAGGAAACTTAATGGAAATGTTGGATTTAATGAGCTTCTATAATGAGGGTAGCTCATAACTTGCCATTGTAAAGTTCTGTGATAAACCGTGAACCTCTTTTGTGTTAGAATTCACTTGAAGCGTAAATGTCTTGCAAAGTTAATTAATTTTTACGGGCAATTAACTTTGCGACCTGGCGGCGTTTTCAAATTTGCCATTTACTCTCAGCAAACAGCAAGAGCTGCATCGGCAAACAGGGAAGGCTAAAATGAATTTCGATATTTTCCAACACTGGCCAGGAGATATTTCAGTTTATGAAAGCAGGGGCGAAAAATGGATTGAAGCAAATAGCGCCTTTTCTTTCGTCGGACTTCTTTCAAACAAACAAAAGCGGGCTTTGAAGGCCATCCAGCAGTTGTGGGAAGAGAATGGATTTTCTAACCCTCTTTCTCCTTGCAAAAAGTATATTTCCCTGGAAGCATTCGCTGGCTTGATCTTTGGAGTTCATCCGCACAAGGTAAGTTTAAATTCTATGTCATCTTCCCTGTGCATTGCCAGCAGGATGGCAGGTATTCAATGATTATTTTCCCACGTCTAAAATCTTTTCGTTTTTAGGTTCAGTATGACTGTGATCGCAACCAACATCTCGAAACTTTCAAAATATTTCGTCACGCAAAGTTATCGGGCTTGCTCCAAATTAATGCCACCCTTTCCGGAACTAGCAAAAAAATGGTTTACAAGGTTGAAAAAGGCACCCAGTACGAAGAGCAGAAAAAAGACGTTGGAAGAAAATGCCAGTCAACAGATGAACTCCTATCAAAACGAGACCATGACGACTTCAACACAGACAAAGTGTGTAATTCTGCAAACCCCACTTGAGTGGGGTTCGTGCGTATGTATGAGTGCTGTTACCTAGTAGCGCAGTGACGTGTTTTCTACATCACGTTCCATGGGCACGCTGCGTCATAAAACCTGTTTGGATGCAATCAGAGAAATAGGATAGCTCAAGAAATTCGAAGTGAACTGTGATACTTTTCGTAAAGTGAATATCTGATTCAGCTGTTTGGTAGCTGGCGTTTTGACAGGAATTTGTTCATGATGCGGATGCATGAATTAAGCTTAACTTGTGGCAAATAAAATAGACAGGCCAAACACGACTCCTACGGTTCGTGGCATTTGTACATTTGCCGTTTACTTTTCGGTCTTTCGACCTTTTTGTCGCTTCACTCTTGTTTATGAACGGCATTTCATATTGTGTTGTAAGGAGAAAAACTAGAGCCATTAGATCGTGCTACGGCAAATTTATGAGGTCATAGGTCTGCATGATTTCCGCTGTTATCTGCATCTTGCTTCGTTTAGTTTGACACCTCTATAATTTGCCATTTGTTAGTGTACTGTTTGGCTCATTTCTGTTGCAAGATATGTTTCAAAGTCTCCAAGTATTTGCTTTTGAGCGACAAAATATGACGTCTACTGTGAATGAGTTGCTAACTTGCATTCTAAATTGTGACGCCAGGCCTGGCTATGATTAGAACTGTTTGCAAGTACAGCAGATAGATTCTTGTCACAGGTATCATATTTGCCTTCCTATGTTTTTCTTTGGAGACGCCATATAGCTTTGCTTCGAGAAAGTTATACGCTTATCTAAAGAAATTCTTATTTTTCTTGCAGCTATCTGATCGAGCTTATGTTTCTGGTGCTCGATGTATAGGTTTGTTTCTCCTTTGAACGTTCTGGTACCACAGGATTTAAATATAGCTCTTGACGCTCAAGTCTGTTGACTGTGTTGCGTATCCTGTATGCCATTATTCGGCTTAGTTCAGGCAAGACCATGGTTTCGATCCTCCATGTGGATCTCATCAGTTGCCGGTATTTCTAAGATACTCTGTATGTCTAAAGTTGCTAGCGCAAGTCGTACATAAGTGAGAATGTTAGACATTCTGCGGCTAGGCATAGACTTCTCGTGGTGTGTTTTATATGCCCTTGTGACGGATCGAAAATCCCTGGTTTCTATTGGCTATAATAGCTAGCCAATGGCGTAATGTACTTTTCGATCCTTACTTTTTTGAAGATCGACCTCGTTATTTTGTGTTTCTTTGATGGCATTTTTATAGATTTCTGAAGCACTCGATGGCTGATCTATAGTTTGGAGCTATCTTGATATAAACGCACATGTTCGTTTTGCAAACCCCATCTTAAAGTGGAGTTGATGCTATATATTGAGGTCAAAACTCAACGGGCGGAGATACAAATATCTAAGCCTAAAAACAACCTGCCAACCAAAGAACATCTAGCAATTAAAGAGTTGAAACAGAACCCAAACATTAACATAAAAAAGGCAGACAAAGGTACATCTACTGTCACAAGACGATTTTTTAAATCGTGTAACCGCGCTCTAAAATTAACTTGTTTCAGTCTTAGCTCCATGTGTGGAATAGGGGGCCTAAGCTCTCGTTGTGAAAAATTATTATGCGAACGTTCAGATCGTGAAACGTGACATTTAATCTTTATACCAACGTTCAGCTCGTGAAACGTGACATAGTTACCGCCGTCATCTACTGTTACATAACGACCGAATTTCATTACGCGAAACGTGACTTTCGCTGCTTTTCAGCATTCATGTGCTGAAAGGCGTATTTGATTATATTCTTTGCATAGCGTGGGTTTAGCGCGACTTGTAATCGGATGTTTTTGTTTTTCCCGAAGGAAAAAATACCCTGGAAGGTTCACTAACCTTTCACGCGAATATGTGTTTACATATGTTCCGAGATGAAGCGCAAAACAGCCATTTTCTTTGGTTGAATATTCAATTCGCCAACTAGACAAAACTCTCCTGAGAGAAGGTATGAGGAAAAGAACTAAAAATGGCCTGTAATTGGCTGACGATGACATCACCAGCGGAGATTTGGGTCTGGCTAGGACAGGTGACGATATTGACGACATTTGGTTGAGTGGTAGTTCGGCTCTGGTCACCGACAAAACAACAAAAAATAAACCGAAGGCAAACCATGAACAATGCGTCTACTGCTAAGCGGTTAATATTACAAAAAGGCAATTTATTTTGTACTAAATAAAGAAAAGAATATTCATTTTTAACATTTTATGGGTACAGGACAATAAAAAAGTCACGCGAATCACACAATGCGAGCTTTACGTTATCCACGGCTAATTGTAGAACAGTTGGGGTTTTCCCCCTGCAAGTTCTGGCTTTTTTTGGTTTATTTTAGCAAATGTTTAATTTTCCTTCACATCTCTGAGTTCCCTTCGAAAAAAACAGCTTAAGAATTCATTTCAATTGCCCAAACCCACAGAAAATACTCGGAAAATTGCAAATAAATTTATGACAGTAGCTTCTGGAGAAATATTTACAAAGAACGATCTCATTTGTCACGTAGTGAAAGTAAAAGATGCAAGGTCAGTGAATTCCATGGCTGACGTAATATTCCCTTCGAATCCAACGCTTTGATAAAACGAAATGAAAATATATTTCACGCAGTTATAACCACGCTTTAAAAATCACAGTTACTCACACTACCCGACTCCGAGCAATGCGAAATGCAAAGAAAAAGACGTAAGGGAAGACTAACTTCGTAGCACGATAGGTTGTGTGCTTATAACTCCAAACTCCGGTGGAAACTGAAACCACCAAATGCAATAGGATATCTTATTACGGCTAATTTTAGAACTCTTTGGGTTTTCCCCCTGCAAGTTCTGGCAAGTTCTTGTTTACCTCAGCAAATACTTAAATTTCGTTCAAATCTCTTCACTCACTTCCATGAGCTTAAGAATTCACTTGAATTGCCTGATCCCACAAGAATATTCGCAAATGTTCAAATAAATTAATGACCAATACTTCTGGTGAAATAAACTTGCCAAGTAAGAAGGATATTATTTGTCACCTAGCGAGAGTGAAACCTGCAACGTCAGCGCATTATGTGGCTGATGTAATACCTCTTTTAGCGTACGTGATATTCCCTTCGAATCCAACGCCTCATTAAAGCAAGAAAAATGTATTACACACACAGTAAAGACAAACTAATCACCCGAACATCTACCTTCACGTTTCTTGTCTGCAAGCAGTCCTTGTTGATTCACTGATGACTATAGACACGCAGTCAACTGATCAATCTGTAGCACAACAACTGACAACAACTGACAACGACCACTTACGAACTGTTTACCCCCTGAAGCCGATTGCACCATAAGCCTTAGTTATGGTGAAATCTTCGATGACGTAATGGTCTTAATCTGGAACTTTTTCCAAGATATGTCTCGGCATGAACGGTACGAACAATTCGACACCACGGCTATAAACAACAGCTTTAAATTTTATCGGTTTTCTTTATGAGTAAGGAGCTGGCAAAATAGTCACGCGAGCAACATAATTCAAGAGTTACGCTGTCCATGGCTATTTTTAGTACGGTGGTTATTTCCCTACCAATGACGTAATCCTTGCACGTTCTGACACGTTCTTTTGCTTCGAATCGAACGCTTCCATAAAACCAAAAGAAAATATATTTCAGACACAATAAAGAAAACAATATGTGTAACATTTTCGTGTATTAATGTTTCAAAAGCTTTTGGCGAGTAAACATTACAGGTTGCGTGATTCAAAGTCCCGACCAAGACTTTGCCGAGCGGAGGTCTTGGTCTGGTCACCGACAAAACTAAAAAAAAAAATAATAAACCCCGTGTAAAAGTAGAACCGCGCCTCGGCCCCAGGCCGCGCGGTTAATTATGAATAAAGAAGACAAAGTTCATGAGGGGCAGATACAACTAGATGTTGAAGAAAACTACAAAGCCCTTTCATCACCCATGGTATCTGAAACTTATAAGAGAGTCACGCAACTCATAAGATCACTACACCATGGCAAGCATATTGATGCAATGACAGAGAAATGGCTATCACTCACACAAAACCCGCCTCGTATTCCAGTTTTCTACACATTTACAAAGATTCACAAGCCAAATACAGTTGGGAGACCCATCATTTCGGGCTGTGAAGGCCCTACAGAACGAATATCATCTTTTGTAGACTATCTCCTTCAGCCTATCGCTAAAGCACAACAGTCGTATCTTAAAGATACAACAGATTTTATTGACTTCATAGAAAAAACAAAGGTCGAAGAACGCACAGTCCTAGTCTCAATGGACATTACAAGCCTATATACCAACATTCCACAGGAGGAAGGGAAAACCACTGTGTGCAATGCATACGAAACATTCTATGAAAATAGCCCTCCCGTTCCTACTCGCTTTATCAGAGAAATGCTTCTACTCATCTTAAAAGAAAACTCTTTCCAATTTAATGGGAAACACTATCTCCAGACACAAGGTACAGCTATGGGCACAAAAATGGCAGTAGAGTAGTATAGTAGTTGGGGGTACCAGCCTAATTTACCAGCACATTTTACCAGCACTGTTTTCTGAATTGGATTTTCAATTTATTCAAATTATAAATCATATAATCTGAACCAATTACAAAAATGGAAATATTGATATCTGTGTATGTGAAGACTGAAGTATCTACAAAATTAATAAATTATAGCGTCAGTATCTACAAAATTAATAAATTATGGCGTCAAAACTAAAAAAAATTGAATATGAATAAGACAGGTGCTTTATATTGTGATGTTGACATATTGTTTTGGATCATGTGATGGTAGGATGATTTTTGTAGCTTTTACCAATATCTTCATGAACGCGATAGAGAGAGAAATCATTCGCCTGAGCCCTTACAAACCACTGGTCTGGAAAAGATATATTGACAATATATTTTCCCTATGGAATATAGACAAGAAAGACATAGGCTCGTTCATAGAACTAGCTAACAACCACAATCCGACCATAAAATTTACGGCTGAGATCTCAGACACAGAAATTGCTTTTCTGGATACATGTGTTTATAAGGGCTACAGATTTGAGAGTGAATCTATCCTTGACGTGCGAACACATTTCAAACCGACAGAATCTTTCCAGTACACAGAATATTCCTCCTGTCACCCACCGGGTGTCAGGAAAGGCTTCATTAAAGGTGAAGCTTTAAGACTTCTTAGAACTAACTCTTCAGAGGAAACTTTTGAAGAGAACATTAAGCAATTCAAACGAAAATTACGAGCGAGAGGTTATCCAGATAACCTTTCGGAGAAGATTCTTTCAGAAGTTAAATTTAGCGAAAGATCGTCGGCGCTACAAAACAAACAAAAGACGCACAAAAGAATTTTACCATTTGTTACAGAATATCGCCCTTCTGTGCCTAATCTTAAGAATATTCTAATGGCAAAGTGGCACCTTATAAAGAATCAACCTGTGCTTAGAGAAATATTTAAAGACCCTCCAATCCTTTCATACAGAAAAGGGAGGTCGTTAAAAGATATACTCGTCAGAGCCAAACTCTGAAGGTCAACGATAAAACCAATGGACCAATGGGAGTCGTGTTTGGCCTGTCTATTTTATGAACCATCATTGCGATATTGTTTTGACAGAGCCCCGTCCCAAAGGTCATAGCATCAAACAATAGATCTTCTACATGAACATAGCCTTCAAGCAAAGAAAACTTGGACAAAGGTTCTCCGCTACAGACATTAAAGAACATGTCATAGCAAAGTATCTCAGAGCAAAAATCACAAGAATATACGCCTTATCAGCTAGAAAATCCAGCAAACGACCTTCCTAAGAAACACAACTTTAGTAGGATCGAAAGTACTCGTACCACATTGGCCGATTTTAGTCAGCCAATAGCAATGCTCCATTTTCGATCCGCTAAACGGGTATATAAACCTTAGCACAGCCCGAACTCAACGGAATGAGAAAAGTCTTCACAAGACTTACATTCCTCCAGATTGCAACATAGTAGCAACTGATGAGATCCACTGAAAGGATCGAAACTACGTAGTCTTGCTTGAGATAGAACATAATGGCAGAGAACAGAATACTGAACAATGAAGGGCTATTTGCCGACCCCTCAGTGCCTCAAGAAAGTGTATCAACTGCTGACGAGGATTCCATCTTAGACAGTGACAGTGAAGGTGAAATAACGAGCGCTCAAAAGCAACGGTCGCCAGATCCCGCCAAAAGGCCTAAGCACCAAGAAGAACGACCGCAGAAACCTTCACCGAGAAAAAGAACACAGAAAAACGCCAGAGACCATGATGAGCACCAACCTAGGAAAAAGCCGCGCCAAAACCATCCAGAGACAGCCAAGGAGATAAGAGAGAAAATCAGAAAGTCCGAAGAGTCGATCACAAAGCTAAAGACACATTCTGAGAAAGGGACTTGTCCTAAGACTTTGCGCTATAGCGCAAGGGCGAGTATTGCGCCCGACGAAGAATTTAAGAAAGAAATCTCCTTTATCCGAAAAAATGCGGAAAAGAAATTCCTAGACGCTCTAACCAGGTTTCACTACAGGCGAATCGAAAGATACACTGTCAACCTAAGAAAACTCGAACAGCTCGAATCACGAAAGAGCACTGATGTTACACTGATCAAGAATAGGCAACTGTCAGCTAAAGAACATGCTGATAAGATCGAACGAATCCAGAAAAAAATGTCAAAACTGTCTGAAAAGATGATAGAACTAGAGAGAGAACAAAATAAAGAAGTTGAATCTTATCCAAGAGTGTTGTCTTTGACTGAAAATCCCCCGAAAACAAAAAAGGCGGGAAAGGATAAACGTTCCATATCTACAAAAAAATGCAGGGAACGAAAGAAAATAATGCAACACGATATAGCTAAGAAAACAATGGAATCAAAGAAAACACACATAAAGAACCTCTCAGATTACGATCTTACACGCGACGAAATTAACCTTCTGTCAAGGGGGCTCAATTATATTCCTACACCCGTGACAAATGAAAGTCACATTAGAAAAGCACTCTTAAAGGATTTCGCAGCTTTTGCAAGGCGAATGCGCCTACAGTTTATCTTCCACGGTAGAGACAAAAAGCCGCATCCTTTCCATGTAAAGTCAAACTGGGAGCCGCCCGTTCAATCATCAGTCGCACTAGAAACATATCTAGAAGAGGTCAAAACTCAACTGGCAGAGATACAAATATCTAAGCCTAAAAACAACCTGCCAACCAAAGAACATCAAGCAATTAAAGAGTTGAAACAGAACCCAAACATTAACATAAAAAAGGCAGACAAAGGTACATCTACTGTCAGAAACTCAGAAAGATGGCCATTTGTTTTTCCATTCAGGTATCTCTAATTGCCTTTCAATTACAGTGGTACCCCGGTATAACAAACCCCGCTATAACGAAAAACCCGTTATAACGAACAGCATTTGAAAGCCCGACAGAATTACAGCAAAATATGTGGAAACGAACGAACCCCGCTATAACGAAATCCCCGCTATAACGAATTGATTTTGACGGTCCCAACGCACAATTTACCCCACTATAACGAACATTTTGTCCTGTCGCTCGCACTCAGTAAAACGACATGATGATACAAATGGTTGATGAGCCAAAAACGGCTCCTATTGGCCAAGATAGGGAAACTTCGACAAAGCTAGTTGTTCACGTGCTAGTCTGTGGACTGTTTAACGTGGTGTATATCGTGGTTCACCTTGGTTACCCCGCTATAATGAATATTTTTGTTGTTAACCAGATATTTCATTATAACGGGGTCTTCGCAATAACCAAGACCCTGCTATAGCGAACATTTTTTCGGTACCGTGCCACTTCGTTATAGCGGGTTCCACTATAGCTGTATACTGATCAGGCCCGGCTGGGGGATGGAAAGTGGGGTGGTGGGGGTAGTGGGATACCAATATGCCCAGTTTCTTTCCCATAAGATAACAATACCTTAAAATTGTAAAACATACGGTACTTAATACCTAAATTTATTTTGAAGCATTTAATTCATGGCTGTATTCCAAATACCTAAAATTCAGGAAGAATTGTAACATAAAATTACTATATACCTGAATTAAAATGGCCCTAGATACGGTATACCCAAAACCCCTGGCCAGGCCTGACTTATAAAATCTAGAGTTCTATTTTGTATTTGCTGTATTAGGTGCTTAACCAGTTCTCTTAGCATTGTTTTCTCCAAGTCTACTCAGGATAGTTTATTTCTTGTTCACTGATAAAGTTCTATTTTCAGATCAATATCAGTATCTGGCAACTGTGCACCTACCCCTCCCCTAACCCAACAGTAACACTAACTTATTAACTTATTATAACATGTTGGGTTAGGGGAGGGGTAGGTGCGCAGTTGCCCAGATACTGATATTGATCCCTATTTTCTATGTTGACCTATTTATATGACTATGACAAACTAAATGGGTGTACTATATTGAAATAATTGAATTTGAAATTCCTATTTTCACCCTATTTAAATTGTAGGCGACTCTGAGTACTTAGATGCCATATGGAGTGATTCTCTTGGTGCCACTACCAACGATAGGTTTAATCTGTGGATGAAAGAAAGTAAAGAAACTAAGGGAGATGTTGATCCTGTCTCTGGCTTCTGGTCAGGACTTCAGAAATCCTTTAACAGACCATTGTCAGAGTTGAAGCCTCTTGTCCCATCAATCTCCTTGGCAAGGACAATAATGTGCATAATCATGGCCTATCTCGTATCACAGAGAAGCTCTTGACATTAACCGTGACAAGTGCTGGTAGGCTTGCTTCAGAGGTTTCAACAGAGGAACGTCTTTCAGCCATTTCACATCTGACAAAGAATACTCAGTCGAGGGGCGTGAGAGGAGGCACTTTCCATTTCAGGTATTTTTTTATTAGTGTACAGTTTAATCAAAACTCTATAACTGACTCACCCCTATGTTCTTCTGTTGGACTTGCTCAACAAAATTGTTAAAAGAAATGTCCACAAAAAAATATATGTGACCTTTCACGCGAAAACGTACACTAACGGTTTTCCGTTAAACGGCTGAGACGAACGGCTATCGAACGGTCTACAAACGGTTAACTAAGCCGTTTGAAACAGTTTCATCGAACGGCTAAACGGTTTGTTAAGTATTCCGAACGGGCAACCTAAATGTTCGAACGGTTCATGAAATTTCTCGAACGGTTTGCCAAAACGTTCGAACGCTTATGAAATCTTTCGAACGGTTTTGCCAAAACGTTCGAACGGTCGCAATCGGTATTTGCGAAATCAATGGCAAAGTGAAAGGAATTAATATCCACTGACAAACTGACAGGCCCGCATCCTGAAAGGATAGTACTTGTTGTGTATACCCATAGGTTCAAATAAGGAGAATAGGTGCAAGAAAATCGTTTTACTTTACTGTAACTAACCGTTCGAACGACTTTTTAATACTGTTTGTGACATTCTGAAAGCTCATCCACAGTCACGCTGTTACTCCACGCTGATTGGGTAATGTTAGAGAATGCATCCAATCAGCGTGGAGCAAACAGCGCGACTGTTTGTTCTTTTGCTCACGAATTCCGGGCCGCGAAAGCTGGTCGCTTCAAAAGCTGCATTTCTCGAAATTATTTGGCGACTGGCACTTGGATTTTAAATGGATCTTCGATTGAATGCCACGAAAAGAAGCATCAACCTTTCAGTTTATCTTGTGTTCGATTTGGAAGCGGGGCGATTCAAGGAATTGCTTCGAATATTCTGAGAAACGAAGCGGCTTTAGTCATGGGAATTTCTACCCTTGCTTTCAAACTCTTCGTCCGCGAAAATGTGGCTCTCTACACGAAACAGGATTTTCTCTTCCACATCGATACCACTTTGAATGTCGAAGTTCTTCCGAACCTTACTAACTTAACCTTCGGATTAAAGCCCCCAAGTCGTGGCATCAAAATTGTCACTGTTTAGAAACGATCCATTTTCCAAGTTGTGTGGCTCTTAGCCACTTTGATTCCTTCCTTTAACCACGGCGAAAACAAGACAATCAGTGCACTTTCAGGTGAGTTTTGAATACAGATCGCGGATTTAAAGCAGTTGCCTGGACTTAGAAAACAAAAATGATGATGTTAGGTAGGTGATTTTATTGAAAGACTGAATAAGCCAAAGGATTGCTGACTTGTTTACGAACGGTTGACCAAGCCATTCTTACGGCAGTAGGTGTTTAATCGAACGGTTGACCAAAGCGTTCGAACGGATTGAGAAATTTAGCAAACGGTTGGCAAAACCGTTCGAACGGACTGAGTAATTTAGCAAACGGTTGACCAAACCGTTCGAACGGATTGACGATTTTAGTGAATGGCTTACCAACTCGTTCGAACGGATGCAATTTTTTAGAACGGTTAAGCCAGCCGTTCGAACGGATGCAAATTTTTTTCGAACGGCTTACGAACAGTCTGGAAACGGAACACCGTTCGGAAACGGAAAACCGTTAGTGTACGTTTTCACGCGAAACGTCCACATATTTGCTTGACATGCTGCTTCTTCTTAGGTTTAAACAGGATGGTTCTGTTGACGACATAACTTTAAACACATCCCATGCTTTGGGAATAATCAGTCCCCCTGATTATGGTGGTGACCATTACTCTCCTCTTCTTGAGAATGTTTCCAGTACCAGCATCTTCCCAGAGAAACTTCCACCTAGACTCCAGGAAAAGATGGGACGGCCTGCAGACCAATCACCTGGTTTGATTTGGAATCGGAAATTTATTATCAGCTGTTTTACATGTATCGGTATGCGCTGTTTTTTAAATAGTATGAGTGATATAGTTTACAAAAAATATAAAGTTTTAGTTCATCCAGTAATGTTCAATATTATTGTTTTCAATTAGCAGAAATTGAAGAAAGCGGGGGCAGCTTTAGTGATAACTATTACTACCGTATTTATTCGCCTATAAGCCGATCTTGGCTATAAGCTGAGACCCTAAACTTTTTTATATCAGAAGCTGTTAGATTTTACTGAAAAATGAACGCAAAACACTCGGCTATAAGCCGAGAACCAATAATTGCAAAGTACTCTACACATGTCATTAAGAGACACAATTAATGTCAACCGAAAACAAAAGAAGCTTCCCTCTCGGTAAACATACAACCACTTGTTATTGGTCGTTTAATTGAAAGCAACGACAAATCCCAGATACCAGTAAGTTGAATTTAATGTGATCCGGCTTTACATGCTTGAAGTAAATAAATAGAACCACGTGTGACATGACAAAACATTCACCTGAGTCTAGTCTTGAATCCTATCCCTCTCTTTCAAAGTTGTCGTAATCAATCATGCCAAAAGATTGTTGTTCTTCGTAAAACTTAGCCTTCAAACTAAAAGTCATTGCTGAAGCAGAGGCCGTCGAAAACAACTTTGAGATCGCTAGAGATTACGGAATCAGTGAATTGATGGTTCGTCGCTGGCGAAAGGATCAAGCGAACCTCTTCAATGGTGAGCTAAAAATGCCGGCAAAACAAAAGACGATGGGCTGTTACTCGCCAAAGAATCCTGAATTGGATCAAACACTACTGGATTGGTTCTCAGAGCAGGAAGTCAAGTAAGTCTTTCGTTTTTTTTAAAACAATGAAATGCTTACATGTAAATCAGTTCATTTCTGTCAGATCGTGTTGCAATGTTTACACAAGCCGTGGGAATGACCGCTTCTGATTGGCCAGTTTCTCATGTTGTCAAAAGGAGTCAAATCATTGATTTAAATCTTGCTTCTCTTTATCTTTACAGAAATTGCCGAAAGCGGGTTAATTCTGCGGCTAAAAGCGAAGGAGTTATGCAGTGATCCAGACTTTAAAGCCTCACTGGATCGAGAAGATTGTTCAAAATGTGTAGGATCTCAAATGCTCTCGATGTATCAGACAGAAGACGACGCCATCTACGATAACAAAATGCCTCAAGTAGCTCGACGTTTGTCATCTCAGAAATTTGTGTTTGTTGATAATCGCTCGGCTTATAGTCGAATAAACATTGAATTTCAAATCTTGTTCAGCACCCGTAATTTTTTTTGGACGAAAATACTCGGCTATAAGCCGAACCGCCTATCTTGGTGAGATTTGACTTGTTCTCAGTTTAATTTGTTGCAAAAATCGCTCGGCTTATAGGCGAATAAATACGGTAGTTTAAATAGTATACGCTGTACATCAAAGCCCTGCGAAACCAGTGAAAAACCACTGCGCGCTAAAATGTCCTCCAAGGCAAAACTGTATAACATCGCCTACCAACCACATTCTAATCTTATAGCTAAGGACCATGCATCTTCCTGTTTCTCTCAGGATTGCTCATATGG
>JAHPZR010011944.1:0-17553 GCA_019787425.1 Platygyra sinensis
GACGGCTTTGTACCAGATCATCAGGAGGCTGAGCTGGAAATTTGAGAGAACGTGCAAGCAAGTGAATGATGAGGCGGGCGGTCGCCCAGGAAAGCGGATGAGGAGATGAAATGGTGGAGAGAGCACTTTGAAAGAATGTTAAACCATGAGAAGCTGCCCAAGCTGCTGGCGGTAGAGTCTGGGAACGAGCTAAAGTTTAAGACAAGTCGCATTACACGTTTCAAGATCAAGAATGCTATGAAGAAAAAAGAAGAGTAATGAGGTAGCAGTCTGGCAACATACCACCAAAGGCAAATAAGGCTAGACGTGAGATATCGGAGGAAGTTCTTCAACTGGACATGGAGTGAGTAGCAGCTGCCAGGGGACTGGAAAAAAGTCTACTATTCAAGACTGGCGTGGCAACATGGTGCAAATAAAGTGCTCTGCAGAATGATCTTGGAGCGCATCAAGATGGCACTGGACGAGAAGCTGAAAGAGGATCATCGAACAGAGCTTCGAGTGGCAGTCCTCCTTATATATCAACATTATAGATTTCAAAAAGGCCTTCGATAGAATAGGCAGTGAGTTGCCTGTGAAGATAGTCACCACCATCAGAGCTCCTTATGAGGGACAGTAGACCGTACCTTTTAGCACGAGGACTGGAACAGACAAGGCTGTCTGTTATCCCTCTTGCTGTTTCTGATCACTCTGGATTGGGTTATGAGGACTGTTTTTGTCAAGAGGCCAAGTATCCAGTTGTTGTTTATGACATGTTTAGAAGATCTTGACTTTACCGACGATCTCACCCTAATGTCGCACAGAATACAGAACATGAGGGATAAGATACAGGCCTTGATGGAACAAGGTATGCAGGTAGGCCTGAAGATCAACGTCACAAATACAAAGCTGATGTGTATCGGCACCAGGGGAAGAGGTGGACACGTTCACGTGCCTCGGGAGCAAGAAGGGAGGAACTGACGGGGACACCCAGGCACATAATGAGAGGGTGAGACCCGCGATGCTGAGACCAAAATGGTGCTCTGCGTCACTACAACTACAACCACAACCAAGTTGAGATGCATCGTTGTGATACTTGAAAGCTTACCAAGAGAACTGCAGTTGCTTATCAACAAGAGCTCGAGAAATATCCTGCAAATTTGGTGGCCTGTGGCCTCAAGGAAACTGTAATGGCAAACTTTCGAAAAAAGATGGGCATGCAGCGACTGATAGAGGAGGGGATAAGACAATGAGCTTGGGTGGTGTTGGCCCCACGTTGAGGGGACCAGACAGACACAGCGAAGAGGGCGCTAGAATGAAACCTACAGGGGAAGTGCAAGAGAGCGGGAGACCCCATCACACCTGGAGGTGCACGAGATTGGAAGGGTTGGAGGAGAAATGGCTTTCATGGCATGATAAAAATGGTGTTGGACAAAACAGGGTCAGGTGGCGCACTAGTTCAAGACCTTTGTTCCACTAGGATAGGAACAGAGAGGATTAGGTACCGGCAAGTAACCTAATAGAAACACCATTCTGAAACACATGATACTTTTGTGCTGGAATAAAATAGAATTGAATGACCCATAATCCACTGTTGTTGGTTTGGAGATACCAAAGATAATGGCAGGTTTCGCTGAATCTAAGTACACCGATATATTTCTATGCTTACAATTCTTCCACTGCTCAAGAGATTGAAATCAGAAATTCCATGCCGACAATTTAGTTCCAAAATGATCTGTGTTAATAGCCCGTGAATAACTGTTTTGGTGCACAGGATGCAAAGAAATTCCAAACATAATGTTGTCCCTACTGTAATCCCCTTGTAAAAGTAGAGAATTGAATAAGGAGGCAGCATCACCTACATTGTACATGGAGGCTTGGATTGGTTTGATTCAGAGATGGAGGTTAACTCGATGACCTCGCGGTTTTTTTAGTCTCCATACACTAACTATGGACCACTGTTATCATTAAATTCTTTAGATATGTATCCTTTCCTATTTTTTTTTTGATGTTTATATTGTAACTAAAAAACTCTAGTTCTAAATAAAGTAAAGTTGAAGTTGCAGTTGAATATTTTCAAAAAGTGGGTTTAAGCACAGTTCTTTTTGCGCCACATTAGGCACGAGCTTAAGCATGAGATGGACGTCTTGAACCCGGCCTCCAGACATGATATTTGTGCATAAGGCATGAGATTTAGCCTTATTTATTAACATCTAATACACACCTCAGAGATTGAAAAATTGAGAACTTCTTTAAAATAAGACGGCAAGCAAGTAACAAAAGTGAAGAATCCCCAGTTGTCGCAAAAGTTGGCAATGACTATGGCCCAGACTGCTGGAGATGTCAAAATCTCGGGCCACGGAGTGTTATATTTCTGAAACCAAACAATAAAAGCCTGTTGTTTGTAAACTTTAACATTAAGGCAGATCAACGGTGCAAGTATACATGAAAGAACTGCTCAATAGCTTTCATTTGAATGGTGACAAATTAAGCTAAGGTTTCATCAAAAGATTTTAAATGTAAAACCATCTTGTAACCATAATCAGAAGAATATGTGTAAGCCCTCACTCAATATGTATTTGCTATCCAATAGATCGGTCAATATCAACGGCATAATTTTTTTGGTCATCATGTAAATTGTGTTTACTTGAGTTACTGTATCTCAGCATTAACTGGAGTGTTTTTTTTTACACTTACTTGCAAGTCAAGGTCAGAGAGCACAGAGTACAGTCAAACCGGGAGTGAAAAAAGAATTTCATACTCAATTTGTACCAAATTAACAACAAAAGTCTATGTTTTACACCGCCTGCGTAGGGTGCATTCCTCTGAAAATTCTTGCAATCTTGAGAGGGTCTGAGGACATGCTAATTTGACCATTTGACAACAATGAAAAGAAAGTTGCAGTAAAACACTATGTACTGACAGTACTTCACTGAATATCAAGATGTTTGTTACACGTACACTTAAGAGACTAGAAATGAAGTGAGTAAAATCTACTTTAATTTGGTGATGTGTTGTAATTTAAGTTTCCTTTTGACTCACTGAACTCAATGTGTTAAATATTATATGATTGTTTCTTCATTTGATAAACAACACCAGGCTGCTAAATTGATACAGTTGTACAGGTTAGTTTCATTCCAACCTAGATAAAGTCTACAAGGCCAATTAGTTTTGAACAAACACCTTGAAATTTGACTGAGAAAAATATGTTCTAATTGGACTCACAAAAAGTGTAAAAGAACATGCAGCCTTACTCTTATAGTTACATCCTGTCCTGACCCTATACTTCCTTGAATGTACTCTTTCTCCTTGATCGATATTCTGGGATGATTTTCTGGTTTGTCATATGTTAACATCATCCACAGAATAGTCCAGAGGACACCTACAGTCCCTGTGAAAAGGAAATAAAAATAAATTAGATAATTTTAGTATATGGCAAGAGAGCTGACCAAATACATGTATTATTAACTCATGTTGGATTAAGATAACATGGTGCAGCAGAGTTCTCATTAATTTAGGGAGTAGAGGGCCTGTGTTATGACATAGAGCCAGGGTTGAGACCGATATGAATGCCAAAGGTACAGGTCTCTAGAGTGGTCTGTGGGCATTGTTCAACCAGAAAATGCTGAAATAAATGTATTATTTGCTATCTACGTATTCTCTTGGAAATTAATTGCCTTTAAAAATCAATTTTATCCCCTTCTACCCTGTACCGTGCCCTTTGTCATGTATACCCTTGTGGTGACCTCAACATTCCTTGCGTCACAGTTCTAGAACATTCTTGCGTTATCACATGACATTTAGGTCTTAGAGGAGGATTAAGCAATTTTCCCCATTTGCAAACACATGCTCTTTGACTAAGCTTTGTTGTGGTTCCGATGTCCTGGTGCTAGCAGAATAAAACAAAAGACGATTAGCTCTTGTTAGTGTTTTGTCTATTTTGAACACTAAATTGGTGGCCCAGATGCGATCATGTCCGACGAAGCTGGTGTTCTGACGAAACCAACCGTGGTCGCTAGTGCTGTTTCGCTGAAACTACTGGATTTCTGGCCGTCTTACACGTGACATGGGACAGTCGTGCCAAGCAGAATCTTAACAGTGCCCCACTCCTCACCTTAACTTTCTTTCTATTCCACCATCTGTCGGCGATCCTCTCACAAGACTTCTGGATAACTTCCGTCATTGACAAGCCCTTGCACCAGTGATACCCCTATCAAGACATGGTGTCTCCTATCACATTGCCACCAAAGGCTGTCCTGCTTTTGCCCGACCGCGACGTCTTTCCCCTGAGAATTAGTTACTGGCAAAGCCCATTTCAACAAACTCCTCGCCAAGGGAACTGTGCGCCCATCCTCCAGCACATGAGCCTCTCCACTCAACATGGTCCCCAAAGACAATGGCGAATGGCGCCCTATGCGGGGCCTACCACAGGTTGAATGACAGTGCAACTCTTGATTGCTACCCCACCCCACATATCCAAGATTTTACATCCAATTTGGCTGGTAAAACCATCTTTTCCAAGACTGACATTTTTCGCACCTACCATCCGATCCCTGACGGCCTTTATAACCCCATTTTTGGTCTGTACGAGTTCTACTGCATGCCCTCTGTCTTACGAAATGCTACCCAGACCTTCCAGCTGCTCATTGATGATGTGTGTCGTGACCTGGATTTTGTCCTCTTCTACCTGGATGACATCTTGGTTTCCAGTTCCTGCCTAGACGAGTATCTTGAACACCTTCAAATCCTCTTTCAACGCTGACCATACTCTTGTCATCAACCCAGCAAACTGTAAATTTAGCAAGTCAGAGGAGAACTTCTTGAGCCACACCATTAGCGCAGCTGATATCCATCCCCACATTACCCATGTTGAGGTGGTTCGTACATTTTCAGTTCCCCAAGACAAGAAAGCACTGCACCAGTTTGTTGGCCTCATCAATTACTACCATCGCATTGTCCCAAGGTGTGCTGGGATCTTACAGCCTCTACACTTGGTGCTAGCTCATGACAGTTTCACATGGACTGCCTCGTGTCAGCAAGTATTTGAAGCAGCCAGAATCGCTTTGTTGGAGGCTGGATGTTGGCTCATCCTCAGCCGCATGCTGCCACCAGCATCATGACAGACGCATCAAACCTTGCTGTTGGAGCTGTGCTTGAACAGTTCATTAATGGACAATGGAAACCTTCTCTTCGAAGAACTTGAGCCCTGCGTAACTGAAATGCAGTGCCTTTGGCTGCTTTACCTCGCTGTCTGACATTTCCAGTATTTTGTTGAGGGCCGTGTTTTCCGTATCAACACTGACTACAAGCCTCTTATCTTTGCTTTTCACTTCAGTGCCGAATGTTATTCCACACGGCAGGCCCGGCATCTGGCTTCCACTTTGAGTTCACAACAGACATCCACCATATCGAGCATCAAGCTAATTGCGCTGCAGATGCACTGTCCCGCAATGTTCTTGCCCTACAACAGTCCCTAATCAACCTTGAGATCCTTGCTTCTGCACAAGACAAAGATGAGGAGCTCCTCAAGCTTTCCAACTCCTCCATTTCATTGCAGCTTGCACAAGTACCACTTTCACATTCCAGACGGACTCTTTTTGTGATGCGTTGAGCAATCTTTGACAACCTGTACTCTTTGTCTCATCCTGGCATCAAGGTTTCTCATCGTCTGATATCCGAATGATACGTCTGGCCCAATATGAAGCAAGACATTGCCTGCTGGACCCGTCCCTGCCATGACTGTCAGCAGTCAAAGTGCAACGGCAGGTTAAAGCCCTACTGAAGGTCTTTACCCACTCAACTGTTGTTTCGATAGTATTCATGTCGACCTTGTTGAGTCCTTGCCTCTATCCAAAGGCTACAATTACTTGCTTACTTGCATTGACCGATACAACCGCTGGCCCAAGGCAACTCTGATGGTTGATGCCTGGATCTCACGCTTTGGTGTTCCAATGACGATCACCTCTGACGACCAGGGAGAGCAGTTCGAGTATGATCTTTGGCATTCTTTAATGAACCTCCTTGGTGCTACACGCTTCCGCATCACAGCGTACCACCCAAAGGCAAATGATCTTGTTGAGAGGTTCCGCAGGCACCTTTAAACAGGCCTAAAAGAATGACGACATTTGTTTGGAAATTGTAGAAATAAATTATACTTACCAAAAATATAAAATACAGATGGCCACCGTCCCCAAATGTCTGATGCACACAGCAACCCAGCAATTGGCATTCCAAGTATCGTTCCTATATTAAGGCCTTATAGGGAAACGAAAACAGAAAGAAAAATACTAATAATTAAAATAGCATTTTTCAAAGTGTGATTTGTGTGATGAACAATGGCCAGGAAATTTTCCATCTGCAGTGCAGGCTAGATCTGGTCAAAGAGTAGATATTTAATGGCCATTTTTACATCTGGATTGTTGTATTGCTGGATTGAGAGTTCTCTTTGTTGGCTTGGAGGTTCTTTACCTAAATTAAGGGGTGTATGGAAAAAAGCAAATTCTCAAATTCTCCTTGTTTTGTACAAGAAAGTGAAAAGCAATTTGCTAGGAGCATCTTCCAGTCTATCAGATGTCACTTAGGGTTTTTTTCCATGCACCCTAGGCCTTGCCCAAGTTCAGATATCCCTGAGGGGTATTCCCTATAATTAATTGGGAGTTTAAGCAAATCACTATGGCTGGCGCTGATACAGCTGCCAGAAGTAAATTTTCCCAAAAGTGAGACACTGCGCATGTATGTCAGTTGCATCTAGCCCTAACATGAAATCTGACAATGTGAATCGGGATTTTTTGCCATAGTGGCTGCTGTGTCGTGTTTATTTTGCTTCTCTGGCCCTTTTCAACAGACATCTTGGTATTTTAAGAATTCCATTGGATACTATATCCCTTAAAGTCAATTTAGCTCAAAGGTTGTGTCAAGGTTGCCTCTCATAATTAAAAGCTTGTAAATCCGTATCATCTGATGATACTTAGTTTGTGCATTCCATGTCCCAAGTCGGGCACGGTACTTGCCGGACAATAGCTTCGGCCTTGAGGGCGTCATGGTTTGCCCCTCTGTTACTTGCCCTTCCAGTCCTGTGCGGACCGCCTGGGAAAGGTGTAGTTGTTGTGTTAGTTTCCGTAGCCACCTTTATTCACTTGACGGGTGGTTAACCCAGGGAGCTTCACGTGCACCTATAAGCCTCAGGAGTCATTGGAGTGTTTCCACCCAACTTTTGACCTTAGTTCAGCCCTACACCATGATGAGGCACCCCCAAAGAGGTGCTCTGACTTCTGTAGGCAGGAAACTTTACAAAGCTTGCCAAGTTGCTAAGGAAATGTGGAGGCTGAAACTTGCTATCCTAGGAGTTAGCGAAACAAGATGGACAGGGGCGGGGAAGGTCCATTTGACAACTGGAGAGATGGTGCTCCCTTCTGATCAGGCAGGTGATGATGCACTACATGAGAAGGGTGTTGCATTAATCTCGTCAAAGGCCGCCGGAAAGAGGTTGAAGGGGTGAGAGCCAATCTCTGAGCGGATTATCTATGCTAGGTTTAAGTCTAAGTGTCAGAGCACCACAATCATCCAAGTCTATGCACCAACCAATGACGCTGAGGAAGAAGTGAAGGAAGACCTTCATTACCAGCTTCAGACTGCCTTGAACAAAAGGAAAAGAGACCTTATCATGGTTATCAGCGACCTCAATGCAAAGGTCGGCTCAGCCAATAGGAATCGGGAAGCATCCATGAGGACTCATGGTGAAGGAGTGATCAATGAGAATGGCGAAATGTTCTGTTACTCTGCGCATCAAATGGGCTAATCGGGGGAGCACTCTTCCCGCACAAGAAATCCCACAAGCTCACATGGAGGTCCCAGGATGGGACCTCTGAGAACCAGATCGACCATGTGGCTATAAACAGAACATGGAAGAGCTCGCTATGGGACATTGGGGTGAAACCCACTGCAGATGTTGGATCAGACCACCACCTTGTTGTGGCTGAGGTCAAGATGAAGCTGTTGGCCGCGAAGAAGCCTAGATCAACACGCAGGAAATACTTCACATACAGGCTTAGGGACCAAAATGTGAGAGAGGAGTTCGTCATTGCACTGGCCAACAGGTACAATGCCCTCTAAAATGGATTGGATGATGAAGAGGAGGCAGGGCTAGATATTGAGCAGGAGTGGAGCAAGATCAAAGAAATGTATTCATCCACCTGCAAGGAAGTACTTGACAAGGTCAGGAGAGAGATGAAGGCATGGATGAGCGAAGACACCTGGAAACTTGTTGAGGAGAGGCTTGCACTGAAAGCGAAGTTAGAAGCTGCAAAGACCACAAAGCAGAAACTGGCTGCAACAAACATGTACAACAAAAAGAATCAAGAGGTGAAGAGACGCTGCAGGAGGGACAATTAAGAGGAGGAGAATTGATGAAATTACACAAGAAGCAGAGGTAGCAGCAGAGCAAAGGGATATGATGAAGGTCTATGACACCAAAAGGCTGTTTAGTGGGTGAAGAACTACCCAGAGCAAACCGGTCAAGGATACAAACGGGGTGGTCCTGACCAGAATAGACAACCAACTTAATCAATGGATGGGATATTTGAAGGACGTCTTGAACAGGCCTGCACCAGAAAATCCGGCTGTTCTTACTGAGGGGCCACTGCTAGACATCCAAACAGGACATATCAGCATGGCAGAGGTCAAGCGATCCTTGAAAGCTCTGAAGAATAGGAAAGCTGCTGGGTGTGACAACATCCCCCAGAGGCCTGGAAGGAGGGAGGACTGGTTTCATACAAGGTTCTCCACTCCCTGCTCAATAAGATCTGGAATGAGGAGGTCACTCCTCAGTATTGTGAGATGGGCCTCTTGGTTAAACTTCCCAAGAAGGGAGATCTGCCCCTATCTAAGAACTGGAGAAGCATATGCTCCTCTCTGTTGCAAGCAAAGTTCTTTGTAAGATTATTCTAGAGAGGATGAAGGATTCCCTAAGAAAATCATGAGGATGATCCGGGTCTTTTACGATGGCTTCCAAGCAAGGGTTTGCATGATAGTGATATGATGCAACCCTTCAGCATGAGTACTGGGGTCCACCAGGGGTGCCTTCTCAGCACCCTCCATTTCCTAGTGGCGCTGGACTGGGTATCTTGTCAAGCCCTTGCTGATAATGACAGGGATCCAACTTACCCTGTTGCGAAAGTTAGAGGACCTGGACTTTGCCAGAGTCAGACTCAAGGTAAATGCAGCCATAACCAAGGAGATGAGGATTTGGTGCCCGGCAAACACGGGTACCATCAGCTATGGAGAGAGAGCCTGGAGCAGGTAACAGCCTTCACATACCTTGGCAGCCTTATCACCACCACTGGCGGCACAGAGGAGGATGTTGAGGCCAGATGCAGGAAGGCACAAGCTGCTTTCTCCATTTTAAGACCAATATGGAGATCATAGTTCACCTCTCTTCGATTCCAACGTGGAGTCGGTTCTGCTTTATGGGTCTGAGACTTGGAGACTAACAAAGATCATTGCCCAACTCCAGACTTTCACCAGTCGTAGGCTCCAGTACATCTTAGGGGTGTGGTGGCCAAGGAAGATCTCCAATGAGGAGCTGTGGCAGCGTACCAAGCAGGAGAGGATGATTGAAGTTACCATACAGAGACGAAAATGGAGATGGATTGGCCACACTCTGAGGAAACCTGCCACCAATATCACCTGCCTTTCCCTCGAGTGGAACCCTCAGGGGGCTAGGAGCAAAGGCAGACCAAAGAAGGTCGTGGGGGAGAACCACACAGCAGGAGCATGAGGACTTGGGGATGTCATGGAATCAAGTGAAACGGACTGCACAAAACCGGGTCCGATGAAAAGCTGCAGTGGAGGCACTATGCATGAATTTACGATACGTTTTGGCAAAGGTGTTGGAATGGAGAAGTGAGTACCAAGTGAAATATTTGCGTTGAACACGAGGTTGTTTTTCTTTGGTTAAGTTTGCTTTGAGGGTTTAGTGAAGATGTTTTATATTTGGATAACTATACGATTCTATTTTGCTTTTTTTTTGGTATTGATGTTTTGCGTTCTTCACTCAATGTTCTTTGAGATATACTTCTATGAAATTATAAATTTCATCATCAAATTGCTGTTATTCTACAAAGTGTATGGTATCCGCTTTCACTCAGAAATAATCTGTTCATCCTAGCATGGCGAATAATGGCCATTGTTCTTTGAGCCAAGCCCTCTGGTTGTGAGAAACTATTAAATAAAAGAGAGTCTAAACTCCTTAGCTCATGTTTCTGACATCTTTGTATTTTGCTTTGCCTAAATTTGGCAGACCACCGAGACATACTCTCCCCAGACCTTAGTAGGACCAGCCATAGCAGCACCAGCCATTGATTAAGTTGGTTGTCTATTCTGGTCAGGACCACCCCGTTTGTATCCTTGACCGGTTTGCTCTGGGTAGTTCTTCACCCACTAAACAGCCTTTTGGTGTCATAGACCTTCATCATATCCCTTTGCTCTGCTGCTACCTCTGCTTCTTGTGTAATTTCATCAATTCTCCTCCTCTTAATTGTCCCTCCTGCAGCGTCTCTTCACCTCTTGATTCTTTTTGTTGTACATGTTTGTTGCAGCCAGTTTCTGCTTTGTGGTCTTTGCAGCTTCTAACTTCGCTTTCAGTGCAAGCCTCTCCTCAACAAGTTTCCAGGTGTCTTCGCTCATCCATGCCTTCATCTCTCTCCTGACCTTGTCAAGTACTTCCTTGCAGGTGGATGAATACATTTCTTTGATCTTGCTCCACTCCTGCTCAATATCTAGCCCTGCCTCCTCTTCATCATCCAATCCATTTTAGAGGGCATTGTACCTGTTGGCCAGTGCAATGACGAACTCCTCTCTCACATTTTGGTCCCTAAGCCTGTATGTGAAGTATTTCCTGCGTGTTGATCTAGGCTTCTTCGCGGCCAACAGCTTCATCTTGACCTCAGCCACAACAAGGTGGTGGTCTGATCCAACATCTGCAGTGGGTTTCACCCCAATGTCCCATAGCGAGCTCTTCCATGTTCTGTTTATAGCCACATGGTCGATCTGGTTCTCAGAGGTCCCATCCTGGGACCTCCATGTGAGCTTGTGGGATTTCTTGTGCGGGAAGAGTGCTCCCCCGATTAGCCCATTTGATGCGCAGAGTAACAGAACATTTCGCCATTCTCATTGATCACTCCTTCACCATGAGTCCTCATGGATGCTTCCCGATTCCTATTGGCTGAGCCGACCTTTGCATTGAGGTCGCTGATAACCATGATAAGGTCTCTTTTCCTTTTGTTCAAGGCAGTCTGAAGCTGGTAATGAAGGTCTTCCTTCACTTCTTCCTCAGCGTCATTGGTTGGTGCATAGACTTGGATGATTGTGGTGCTCTGACACTTAGACTTAAACCTAGCATAGATAATCCGCTCAGAGATTGGCTCTCACCCCTTCAACCTCTTTCCGGCGGCCTTTGACGAGATTAATGCAACACCCTTCTCATGTAGTGCATCATCACCTGCCTGATCAGAAGGGAGCACCATCTCTCCAGTTGTCAAATGGACCTTCCCGCCCCTGTCCATCTTGTTTCGCTAACTCCTAGGATAGCAAGTTTCAGCCTCCACATTTCCTTAGCAACTTGGCAAGCTTTGTAAAGTTTCCTGCCTACAGAAGTCAGAGCACCTCTTTGGGGGTGCCTCATCATGGTGTAGGGCTGAACTAAGGTCAAAAGTTGGGTGGAAACACTCCAATGACTCCTGAGGCTTATAGGTGCACGTGAAGCTCCCTGGGTTAACCACCCGTCAAGTGAATAAAGGTGGCTACGGAAACTAACACAACAACTACACCTTTCCCAGGCGGTCCGCACAGGACTGGAAGGGCAAGTAACAGAGGGGCAAACCATGACGCCCTCAAGGCCGAAGCTATTGTCCGGCAAGTACCGTGCCCGACTTGGGACATGGAATGCACAAACTAAGTATCATCAGATGATACGGATTTACAAGCTTTTAATTATGAGAGGCAACCTTGACACAACCTTTGAGCTAAATTGACTTTAAGGGATATAGTATCCAATGGAATTCTTAAAATACCAAGATGTCTGTTGAAAAGGGCCAGAGAAGCAAAATAAACACGACACAGCAGCCACTATGGCAAAAAATCCCGATTCACATTGTCAGATTTCATGTTAGGGCTAGATGCAACTGACATACATGCGCAGTGTCTCACTTTTGGGAAAATTTACTTCTGGCAGCTGTATCAGCGCCAGCCATAGTGATTTGCTTAAACTCCCAATTAATTATAGGGAATACCCCTCAGGGATATCTGAACTTGGGCAAGGCCTAGGGTGCATGGAAAAAAACCCTAAGTGACATCTGATAGACTGGAAGATGCTCCTAGCAAATTGCTTTTCACTTTCTTGTACAAAACAAGGAGAATTTGAGAATTTGCTTTTTTCCATACACCCCTTAATTTAGGTAAAGAACCTCCAAGCCAACAAAGAGAACTCTCAATCCAGCAATACAACAATCCAGATGTAAAAATGGCCATTAAATATCTACTCTTTGACCAGATCTAGCCTGCACTGCAGATGGAAAATTTCCTGGCCATTGTTCATCACACAAATCACACTTTGAAAAATGCTATTTTAATTATTAGTATTTTTCTTTCTGTTTTCGTTTCCCTATAAGGCCTTAATATAGGAACGATACTTGGAATGCCAATTGCTGGGTTGCTGTGTGCATCAGACATTTGGGGACGGTGGCCATCTGTATTTTATATTTTTGGTAAGTATAATTTATTTCTACAATTTCCAAACAAATGTCGTCATTCTTTTAGGCCTGTTTAAAGGTGCCTGCGGAACCTCTCAACAAGATCATTTGCCTTTGGGTGGTACGCTGTGATGCGGAAGCGTGTAGCACCAAGGAGGTTCATTAAAGAATGCCAAAGATCATACTCGAACTGCTCTCCCTGGTCGTCAGAGGTGATCGTCATTGGAACACCAAAGCGTGAGATCCAGGCATCAACCATCAGAGTTGCCTTGGGCCAGCGGTTGTATCGGTCAATGCAAGTAAGCAAGTAATTGTAGCCTTTGGATAGAGGCAAGGACTCAACAAGGTCGACATGAATACTATCGAAACAACAGTTGAGTGGGTAAAGACCTTCAGTAGGGCTTTAACCTGCCGTTGCACTTTTGACTGCTGACAGTCATGGCAGGGACGGGTCCAGCAGGCAATGTCTTGCTTCATATTGGGCCAGACGTATCATTCGGATATCAGACGATGAGAAACCTTGATGCCAGGATGAGACAAAGAGTACAGGTTGTCAAAGATTGCTCAACGCATCACAAAAAGAGTCCGTCTGGAATGTGAAAGTGGTACTTGTGCAAGCTGCAATGAAATGGAGGAGTTGGAAAGCTTGAGGAGCTCCTCATCTTTGTCTTGTGCAGAAGCAAGGATCTCAAGGTTGATTAGGGACTGTTGTAGGGCAAGAACATTGCGGGACAGTGCATCTGCAGCGCAATTAGCTTGATGCTCGATATGGTGGATGTCTGTTGTGAACTCAAAGTGGAAGCCAGATGCCGGGCCTGCCGTGTGGAATAACATTCGGCACTGAAGTGAAAAGCAAAGATAAGAGGCTTGTAGTCAGTGTTGATACGGAAAACACGGCCCTCAACAAAATACTGGAAATGTCAGACAGCGAGGTAAAGCAGCCAAAGGCACTGCATTTCAGTTACGCAGGGCTCAAGTTCTTCGAAGAGAAGGTTTCCATTGTCCATTAATGAACTGTTCAAGCACAGCTCCAACAGCAAGGTTTGATGCGTCTGTCATGATGCTGGTGGCAGCATGCGGCTGAGGATGAGCCAACATCCAGCCTCCAACAAAGCGATTCTGGCTGCTTCAAATACTTGCTGACACGAGGCAGTCCATGTGAAACTGTCATGAGCTAGCACCAAGTGTAGAGGCTGTAAGATCCCAGCACACCTTGGGACAATGCGATGGTAGTAATTGATGAGGCCAACAAACTGGTGCAGTGCTTTCTTGTCTTGGGGAACTGAAAATGTACGAACCACCTCAACATGGGTAATGTGGGGATGGATATCAGCTGCGCTAATGGTGTGGCTCAAGAAGTTCTCCTCTGACTTGCTAAATTTACAGTTTGCTGGGTTGATGACAAGAGTATGGTCAGCGTTGAAAGAGGATTTGAAGGTGTTCAAGATACTCGTCTAGGCAGGAACTGGAAACCAAGATGTCATCCAGGTAGAAGAGGACAAAATCCAGGTCACGACACACATCATCAATGAGCAGCTGGAAGGTCTGGGTAGCATTTCGTAAGACAGAGGGCATGCAGTAGAACTCGTACAGACCAAAAATGGGGTTATAAAGGCCGTCAGGGATCGGATGGTAGGTGCGAAAAATGTCAGTCTTGGAAAAGATGGTTTTACCAGCCAAATTGGATGTAAAATCTTGGATATGTGGGGTGGGGTAGCAATCAAGAGTTGCACTGTCATTCAACCTGTGGTAGGCCCCGCATAGGGCGCCATTCGCCATTGTCTTTGGGGACCATGTTGAGTGGAGAGGCTCATGTGCTGGAGGATGGGCGCACAGTTCCCTTGGCGAGGAGTTTGTTGAAATGGGCTTTGCCAGTAACTAATTCTCAGGGGAAAGACGTCGCGGTCGGGCAAAAGCAGGACAGCCTTTGGTGGCAATGTGATAGGAGACACCATGTCTTGATAGGGGTATCACTGGTGCAAGGGCTTGTCAATGACGGAAGTTATCCAGAAGTCTTGTGAGAGGATCGCCGACAGATGGTGGAATAGAAAGAAAGTTAAGGTGAGGAGTGGGGCACTGTTAAGATTCTGCTTGGCACGACTGTCCCATGTCACGTGTAAGACGGCCAGAAATCCAGTAGTTTCAGCGAAACAGCACTAGCGACCACGGTTGGTTTCGTCAGAACACCAGCTTCGTCGGACATGATCGCATCTGGGCCACCAATTTAGTGTTCAAAATAGACAAAACACTAACAAGAGCTAATCGTCTTTTGTTTTATTCTGCTAGCACCAGGACATCGGAACCACAACAAAGCTTAGTCAAAGAGCATGTGTTTGCAAATGGGGAAAATTGCTTAATCCTCCTCTAAGACCTAAATGTCATGTGATAACGCAAGAATGTTCTAGAACTGTGACGCAAGGAATGTTGAGGTCACCACAAGGGTATACATGACAAAGGGCACGGTACAGGGTAGAAGGGGATAAAATTGATTTTTAAAGGCAATTAATTTCCAAGAGAATACGTAGATAGCAAATAATACATTTATTTCAGCATTTTCTGGTTGAACAATGCCCACAGACCACTCTAGAGACCTGTACCTTTGGCATTCATATCGGTCTCAACCCTGGCTCTATGTCATAACACAGGCCCTCTACTCCCTAAATTAATGAGAACTCTGCTGCACCATGTTATCTTAATCCAACATGAGTTAATAATACATGTATTTGGTCAGCTCTCTTGCCATATACTAAAATTATCTAATTTATTTTTATTTCCTTTTCACAGGGACTGTAGGTGTCCTCTGGACTATTCTGTGGATGATGTTAACATATGACAAACCAGAAAATCATCCCAGAATATCGATCAAGGAGAAAGAGTACATTCAAGGAAGTATAGGGTCAGGACAGGATGTAACTATAAGAGTAAGGCTGCATGTTCTTTTACACTTTTTGTGAGTCCAATTAGAACATATTTTTCTCAGTCAAATTTCAAGGTGTTTGTTCAAAACTAATTGGCCTTGTAGACTTTATCTAGGTTGGAATGAAACTAACCTGTACAACTGTATCAATTTAGCAGCCTGGTGTTGTTTATCAAATGAAGAAACAATCATATAATATTTAACACATTGAGTTCAGTGAGTCAAAAGGAAACTTAAATTACAACACATCACCAAATTAAAGTAGATTTTACTCACTTCATTTCTAGTCTCTTAAGTGTACGTGTAACAAACATCTTGATATTCAGTGAAGTACTGTCAGTACATAGTGTTTTACTGCAACTTTCTTTTCATTGTTGTCAAATGGTCAAATTAGCATGTCCTCAGACCCTCTCAAGATTGCAAGAATTTTCAGAGGAATGCACCCTACGCAGGCGGTGTAAAACATAGACTTTTGTTGTTAATTTGGTACAAATTGAGTATGAAATTCTTTTTTCACTCCCGGTTTGACTGTACTCTGTGCTCTCTGACCTTGACTTGCAAGTAAGTGTAAAAAAAAACACTCCAGTTAATGCTGAGATACAGTAACTCAAGTAAACACAATTTACATGATGACCAAAAAAATTATGCCGTTGATATTGACCGATCTATTGGATAGCAAATACATATTGAGTGAGGGCTTACACATATTCTTCTGATTATGGTTACAAGATGGTTTTACATTTAAAATCTTTTGATGAAACCTTAGCTTAATTTGTCACCATTCAAATGAAAGCTATTGAGCAGTTCTTTCATGTATACTTGCACCGTTGATCTGCCTTAATGTTAAAGTTTACAAACAACAGGCTTTTATTGTTTGGTTTCAGAAATATAACACTCCGTGGCCCGAGATTTTGACATCTCCAGCAGTCTGGGCCATAGTCATTGCCAACTTTTGCGACAACTGGGGATTCTTCACTTTTGTTACTTGCTTGCCGTCTTATTTTAAAGAAGTTCTCAATTTTTCAATCTCTGAGGTGTGTATTAGATGTTAATAAATAAGGCTAAATCTCATGCCTTATGCACAAATATCATGTCTGGAGGCCGGGTTCAAGACGTCCATCTCATGCTTAAGCTCGTGCCTAATGTGGCGCAAAAAGAACTGTGCTTAAACCCACTTTTTGAAAATATTCAACTGCAACTTCAACTTTACTTTATTTAGAACTAGAGTTTTTTAGTTACAATATAAACATCAAAAAAAAAATAGGAAAGGATACATATCTAAAGAATTTAATGATAACAGTGGTCCATAGTTAGTGTATGGAGACTAAAAAAACCGCGAGGTCATCGAGTTAACCTCCATCTCTGAATCAAACCAATCCAAGCCTCCATGTACAATGTAGGTGATGCTGCCTCCTTATTCAATTCTCTACTTTTACAAGGGGATTACAGTAGGGACAACATTATGTTTGGAATTTCTTTGCATCCTGTGCACCAAAACAGTTATTCACGGGCTATTAACACAGATCATTTTGGAACTAAATTGTCGGCATGGAATTTCTGATTTCAATCTCTTGAGCAGTGGAAGAATTGTAAGCATAGAAATATATCGGTGTACTTAGATTCAGCGAAACCTGCCATTATCTTTGGTATCTCCAAACCAACAACAGTGGATTATGGGTCATTCAATTCTATTTTATTCCAGCACAAAAGTATCATGTGTTTCAGAATGGTGTTTCTATTAGGTTACTTGCCGGTACCTAATCCTCTCTGTTCCTATCCTAGTGGAACAAAGGTCTTGAACTAGTGCGCCACCTGACCCTGTTTTGTCCAACACCATTTTTATCATGCCATGAAAGCCATTTCTCCTCCAACCCTTCCAATCTCGTGCACCTCCAGGTGTGATGGGGTCTCCCG
>JAHPZR010011945.1:0-47500 GCA_019787425.1 Platygyra sinensis
ATTACAAAATTTACGAAAAACGCTTCCCAAACTGAGATATTTTGTGTAATTAGTAACCGTAGGTGTCGCATTTCGAATTTTGAATGTTGATTGGACTACTGAACAATACATTTTCAAAAACGACAGTTTGGATCAGCGCAAGGGGAAGCGATGGGACGGAGGTGGCTCCTGGAACGAAGGACGGGGCCAATTTGTGCTAGAGCTCTGTTTCGCATCCAGGGACCATGGGTGTTTGCGTAGTGAGAGTTTCACGGGATGGCAGGAAAACTAAGGTTTGGCTCTGGTAGAAAAAGCACTGAGAAAATCGTTCTTTTGGGGAAAGGGCGTGTTCATGTATGCCATGAAAGAAATTCAGAGGCGAGATTGGGGGAATCGATTGTGCTAGGTCACGAGTGGCAACATTCTCCGTTTTTTCATTCACAAGTCCCGTCGGGGGTCAAGGAAGTCCTTTTTGGTGCACTATGTACACTTTGGGTTGCAGATTCAAGTGTCCTGGTATTTGGACTACATTCCGAGGCTTTGTGTTCATTGAAGGTCCAATGAACATAGTGCTGATCATTCGAATTGGCGCTAACGGTAACGGGGACGTTGGAATGGTTAAGCAACTAATGTCAAGATCGGGAACTAAAATTGAGTTTTGCGAGAATTTGTGAAGTCTGACCAAGGTCAATGCGAAACGTTAGTATTTTTGGAGTAATGAAGAGCTATTTAAACCCGATACGATTTCGTTTAATATGTCGATACATTTTCGACGGACGACTCAGGTTTTTACTGAACTGGGTAATTAAGTTATACCGAGGTACGATCAATATGGATAAAATTTGTGGAATGTTTCGGAAATGGTTCTATATTCCAGTGTGGTCACTGCTATAAAACAGGGTGAAAAAGCTTTAGACTGTATATATGGAATTTACATGCTTCATACTTTTAGAATGTCATTTGGGCTGAAAATTTTTTGTTATTTTCTTTGTTATGAAAGGAATGAGATAAACATGATAAAACAATCATATAGCTACCAAAAAACTAAAGGCATAAACTGCTACAAGTTAAAAAGTTCCGCTTGTACTTAGACTTCAAACCTCAAAGCATTTTCCGTATTTTGATTAAAGGAGGTGCGAAAGCATTGTACAAAAAGACTTGGATAGTGGACATCTGATATGACTTATTGCAAGATTCTCACTAGCAAATATGCTTTTTGCTTGCCTTATTTATGACTCAACACAAAAGGGAGGAATTCGACATTGGTGACGCCAATCTCTCGTCGTAAAGGAGCCCCGAACTTAGAAGATGCACTTGCTGATTTGTTGAGACTTGTTTCTCGCCTCTCACATCAAGTTAATAAGAACGGATGGAATTCTGACCCTGTGGAGTATTAATCTAAAAATTAGGTCTAGTTAGGTGCGCTCTAATTTCGATACTTTGATGTGTTTGCGTAAGTTCGCTCTTATAATGACCTTGATCTCGTTATTTGCGGCGCGTGAGTAGTTGGATTTAAAAAAGGCTAGAGCACACACCACACATGGTTTCAACAGTATTGCCGTGTTTGTTGCATTCTCTCAGTACGGGTGAAGGGTTCGGACACAACAATGTTGAATCACTAGTTTTTGCGTAAATAACTGTTTTACCGCAGATTAGTAGACTTGGATGCTGCTCATACTGAGATCATGCCTCTGCTGTGTCTGATTGGGAGAGGTAACAATTTTGAAATAGATCACCGTGTTGAAGTTGATGTGGGTTAAATCCAAGAGTACCAAGAACATACGTACAAATGCAATCCTGCAATAAACAATTTTCTCAAAAGAAAGAACAAACTAACAGGTGAATCATTGACCCTAGAAGAAGTACTTACAACAACACAACCACCCAAAAGCTACCAAGAAAACCATCAAGGACATGTGAAGTTTAAACTAGGTCATAAATGTTCAAGTAGCCAATGAACAAGACTTCGAGTTTAAAGCTCTCCATCAGGGGAATGTTAGAGCGTACACTGCCAGCTCAATCATTCTAGGGTACTGGGATCAGGAGGTATTCCTTCAGCCGGGGGAGGAGAGCAATAAGCTGTGTGATCTAGAAGTTTGTATTGTGTAGCCAACTACTGTACGTAGAAGAAATGGAGAATTCGCCTATAGCGCGTCTCCGTGGAAGGATTAAAAAACAGAGTTCTTACAAAACAGTTCTCAATTTGTCGTTGTCGAGAGAATAATTTCTGATGACTGATTGGTTTTAATAACAACAAAAGAGGCCCTATTAACATCACAGCGAATTTTTGAACTTTAATACGATTGCGCACGCTAGGCATTTTAAAATGACATATAATGAGTGCAGGCTTAATCTAATAAGATTTTTTTTCCCCATTCCTTCTCCGTTACTATCACTGTGCCGTGAACATGGGTTATACCCCTGTGGCACATAGTATGAAATACAGCCATTTCAAGTGCCAATTGCACTAAATGAACCCTAGTCCGCGTGTCAGGGTGCTTAGTTTTTCCGATGCAAACCCTGGGTCTTTGAAGTCTCGAACACACCAGATAGGGACTTATACTCTCAAAAACACGAACTCTCGCCTTGCTTGTTGAGGGACTTTAAAGCATACACTCATGGTGCTGTGACTGTCTAGGCTAAGATTACAATGACAAAGAATGAAACTATCCAGAAGAGAACGAGGAACGACGCAAAGAAAGAACTCAAATAAGTGACCCAAGGGCCCGTCAGTGCAGAGTATGTCCCACTGCAGCCGAAAGGACGAAAAGTCGACGTGATGGAGCGGTGGCCTCGTATACAGGACGGTCCGGGTGGTATAGTCTTTGTGGGGCTTCATTTAGCGAACAAAAAGGCATTGATGACTAAACCTGGCAGAACGTGTATCAGGATTTCATGGCGTCTCTAGGCTTGTCGTGACGAGTTAATCAAGTAGATAGAGCTTTTTAGTTTAATATGCATTAAGTAGATGTGCGCATCTTGTTGTTCTTGCTATCGCGTACACTATTGGTGTTTGTTGTATTCCAGTGCTCTAATAGGAATTGTCAGTCACCATGAAACATCAGGAAGGTAATAGGCCCCCGTTTTTAAAATTTTGTCGAGCATTTGCTAGCTAATTAATGATTAACTCTCCGTTATTTAGGTAAAATATTTGATACTTGTTGATCTAGAGGGAAACAAGGATTGCTCTCTTAAAAGGTGTGGCCTCCAATGGATATTATATTGGAAGAATTGTATATTTCGTTCATTGGAAAAGATAGAGAAATAGGCCAGTTATTCTGGTTCCATGTTGCACTATATTCTATGTTCGTATGTGGGGATTATATTCAGGAACAAGATAATTTATGTATAGCACTGGTTCGGTGGGAATAGCCATTCGGAGATCATCCGGCTTCCTCTTAGCGAGTCCGGAAATTGTACTTTGAAGGACGTATTGATTACTTTGTTGTTTTTCTACTTGTTGTTAATGTCTCAGGTATACCATGCAAGCTAGGACCACGCATTAAATATCACAAGACCCTATGGTAAAGGCTCGTCAAGTTATCTTTCCATATACATGTACTGCTATGATCACCGATGGTTTGGTTGTTAGGTTGGGGTTTACCTGGGACTCTGCTTAGTCAATCTCACCAGTTTAACTACATTAACTCAGGTGTTCTAATAGTTTAAGTGATTTAACAGTGTACTGTGGAAGAGGGTCTGGAATAGCACACAAAAAATTAGGTTGCGGTTGATGAGTCGTCGAGTGATGACTCTGCACTAAAACATCTTGACCCAGGCCGTAAGTTAGCGTATGGGTTGACGCATTGAACCTACACGAGAGAGATGGAACTGATGAAACGCAAGACGCAGGATACATCTAGTTAGGGTGTGTGGAAGAAACGAAGTGTCCGGAGGCCGCCCACTCGAATCAAAAAAGTCGTAGGTCCAGAATCGATCGATACCCTGTGAGGACATCAGTGCTAAAATTAGAGGATGGGAGACATGTCCTTCTGTAACTTTAGAAGGGTGCACGTGCAGCTCATATAATGTTTTTTAAGTTGACCGAAGTATATGATTGTGTTCCGCTATCTCCTGACACACTGGAACGAGAGGCTACCCACAAACTGACGGAGAGTCAGAACTCATGAGAGATTTGAGTTAAATTGCAAGGGTAGGGGGATCGCGCGATTGGTGTGAACGCACCAACTACCGTAAATAAGCCAGTTACTGCCGCGGGTTGACCGTAGGTGTAATTACTAGAGCAGGGCTAGCTCTCATCTACCACTCCATGACTGCAGCAAGTGAAGAGATTTGACCCAACTGCCTGCAACATAAAGAAAAGTTAGATTTCTGCTGGACCCGGTACACGTGCGGTTCCCCCTCGTGAGGACTAAGGTGGGGGTCTGAGATCCTGATGCTAAACTTATATGCCGGCGAGTAAGGATGGGTGCGAGATACCGGGCCTTGACTAACCTGGGCAGTGATAACAGGTTATGACGCGCTAGTTGGCAGCTCTGGGCAGCTCTGTGTTTATATAGAGTAGTACAAGGATTTAAAGGGAGTTTCTCTAGCGTTTGGATTTACTCAGCCAGTAACTGGAATCTAAGAAGGTTGAATGATGCCAGGACATAAACTACATAATCATTTATTAGTTCATTTCGTGGGTTGCGCTCCGTGCATCAGAGATCCGCTTGTGGCGCAAGCTTCAATTTAATCTGGTACAAACACGTCATGGTGAACGAAAGGGCAAATTGGGCCTCGCTAAGAAAATGTCCTGTACCCTAACATGACTAGGGGAACTATTTTGGTTATCTTAAACTAAGATCAAATGTTCCCAAGCGGGCTCTATCCCTTGAAAGACGTACAAGCGATCTGTTGTAGCCAATGGTACGTAGGAGCCGACCCTAGAATGGAGAAATCTGACCGTCTTGTTACATCGAACTTGCGATAGAATAAACGTGACTCCAATTGCCGCGAGCGGACACCGACTGAATCTGATGTTAATCCTCCAGTTGTTGTCTGCAGTCGCGAGCTTTCGTCTTGCACGCTCTAAAATGATGACGGGCCATTATTATTAATGGGGCTGCGTGGTGAGAACGGTGTCTTGGAACCGGCCTACCATGCGCCAGCAAGGTAACATTGGCCGTTTTTTTATTACCGTTATTCAAAACTGTCGTAGTGTACAGACACAACCAAAAAGAACATTTGTAGGTTCTGCGCATCTTTGTACGTTCGGCATGTCGGCTGCCTAGCGGTCTTCCTCACTGTTTGGCATTGGTGCAAGCAGTAAAGCCCAGCCTGACTAAAGCTAAACTAATTCTAATATAGTGAAATGCTCGATCGTCTAGGAGCTCTTGGGGTATTGCCTCGGAGAATCACGACGTAGTGAGTTTTACCAGCTTAACAATTAGGATGAAGAGAAGGTATGTATTTCAGATTACTCAGACTGGACTTTAAGGTGATACGTCAAAGAAAGGACCAAGAGCAGGATGTCAAGGATAACCAAAGAATTATAATCCTCCGTAGGGCTGTGAAAGTAGGGGATGTCAGATAGTGGACTATTGAACGAATGATAGCCACCGACTCGGCATAGCGGTTTACTAGGATTGGGAGTGTTACTTAGTGTGTGATCACGATTGAATAATAGTGTGAAGATTTGCTGGTGGATAAAAAGAATTTCGATGTGGACCAAGCAAAAAACTGGTGATGACAGTACGCGCCAGAGGTTTAATCCGCAGGCTATTTATGTTAACAGTTTTGTCACACTGAATAATTTGGGGGGTGCTATGGGTGGAAGGCAGCCTTAGGTTCTTGCCTTTTATGTGTGGGCCATATTAGAGTGAGTATTTGATCGCATCTGTAAAAACATCGATTGCGCCATTGTTCTCTCCCTAATTCAGTCCTAAGAGTAATAGCATAAGAGATCTAGAGAGACCTAACGAGGAGGTCTAGAATTGACTGGCCCGTCTAGGCTAAACTATACTACGGCTTGGATACTGGCGTATTATTATGTCCAACGTTGTAGATGCCTCTGTTGTCCTGGTCCTAATATCTTCGTGAGCTCAGATCTTCGGGACGGCATCATTCTGTGCACACTGTGTGTTATTTAGTAGCCCATAGATCCAACTTGAACTCTGTGTATAGATTCTGTGATACTCCCCCATGTGTGGCGCATCTTTGGGATCAGTATGGTAAAGCTATGATACTGCCCCCGAATTAGCGGTTGTGAAACAAATTGGAGACACTGAAATATTCATGACTTCTGTCGAACGTTCCAGACGCTTCCTGGAGCCGTAGCTAGAGCTTGTGCTGAATATGAGACGGTGTTTGGCCGACACGACACAGGGTACGTTTGGAAGCTTCCGAATCAAGTATACATGACTCAATGTTGCGCCAGTGCTTTGTAATGATGTGCCGCAACTGGGTGTGTGTGCGGCGCCGCTTTTAGGTAGTTAGTAGTTAGGACATTTCTCAAGAGAAAGTTGGTGGCGCCCCTAGTTGCCATTTAGCTAGGTCGCTGACCTTCATTTATCATAAAAAGTGGGCCCCGTGTGCGCATAAATATGGAACTTAAATGAGCGAGAAGGTATTTTTTCTTATAGGGGAAGGGGGGACTGTGACATAAGATCGCTCCCTAAAAAACAGTGCACAACTTCTTCAGAGGTGGTGAATAGCGACCCAACGTGGCCGGCAGCCTCTTGTAGTACCGTCTTAGGACATCGCTATTATGTATGCGTGTAAGCGCTGTGCAGTCTAGTTTGCGTTACAAGGGGATATAAGTATCGGGAAGAGTGTAGTTCCCTATCGGTTGTGGGCCTCTGTTGACTTATGCCAGCTCTTTAACGGAAGAAGCGTACGCATTATAGACAAGTTTCGTGGATCCTATATGGGTAAAGCAGCACCAGGTCCACATATAGTAAGTCACACTTTCCATCCTGAAGTTAACAGACTAAACCGGGTGTTGATTTTGCTCTAGATAAAACTTCTTTATGCTATGCGCACGCTGAAGGTGATCGATAACCGAAAGTGGGGCTGATTTAGAAATTGGTAGGGCCGGGCTCGGCGCCCTATCGGTGTGATACATACACATATGCACTAACATGTGTATGAGTGAGTCCATTCTACCACCTATGGTGCTTAGTATCTCTTCCTTCTATCTGGTGGATAGTCGGTTCTCTTTTCACAGCCTCCCCACATCAGGCGGGTGGTATGTTCATTAATGGGATATCGAGGCAGGTGTTTCTCTGGCCTCGCAATAGTTGTCTGGGACTAGTCAGATAACCTTGTGAATACGTAGACTGTACTTTCCGCCGTAGCGCATGACAGGTTTTAGACTAGTGAGCTTGTTGTCAGTCGACTCTGTGGTGTGGGTTTCATATGTTGCTTAACACATAAAGGCGTTGTGAAATCGAATTTAACTCTATCTAGGGGATGGCAGTAATAAATCGGGTCATGGTAACAGGTACTGCGTGTTGTCTGTCCCACTAATACACCTTACACGATCTTTCTAATATTGGTATATTGCACATTATTGCGTGCCATTGGCTCAGGGAGCATTTGAATGGGGTAACGCCGCCACAATAGAACGCTTGAGCTAACGAAGTGGAGCTTACTGGGTTCTTCCACTCATTTGTCTGTGGTCTGCGTGGTGAGTCTAAATGGTGACTAAACGGGTTAAACACTAAGGTGCAATTAAACTATACTGATGCGGCGGTATTCCACTTCCACTTCTGATCACCCACACACCCGAGTGAATACTATGATTCTTATCACTGGTTGATAGACTTTAGTTGTAGCTTTCTAGAGGTAAAATCACCTTACGATAGGTCTTTGCGTATTTAAAGCGTCTGAGACCTAAAAGTAAAAAAAGATAAAGCTAACACTTCACTGTAAGAAGTCAGTGCATACCAAATTAGCTTGTCTGAATAAATTTCTCCCCAACTCGTTATGTGTCCCATGGGAAACCAAAGATATGTTTTCTTATCGTGTTAGCTCGATAATGTTCATATACACACAAGTCTCTTCCTAAGCGTGCGCACCTTATTGGCCCTTATTCCTTACGTCGGAGCTTGTTAAATCCCTTGATACTACCTCGATAAACTTCGTCCCATCAAGAGATCGGATATTGAAAACCTGTGTTGAATATAATATTTTCCACAAGTCTGACTCTTCAATCACATGACGTGTACAACCAGGCAGTTACGATATTCTGTTGGCCTAAATTTAAAAGGTCATTCCTTCCTGATGTTTCATGTCTGACAACCTATTAGATGCACTTGGAATACAAACAAAACAATAGTGTGAGCAAGAACAATAAATGCGCCTACTAATGCATGTTAAATAAAAAGTACTTTGATAATCGTACTACAACCTGAGAGCATGAAATCTGATACAAGTCTGCCAGGTCAGTCATCAAGCCTTTTTGTTCGCTAATGAAGCATACACAAGAGCCTCACCTTTCTGTCAGTGGATACTCTGCACTGAGTGTCTTGGTCCTTGGTCTTCTTTGTTCCTCGTCTTTCCTTAGTTTCTTGTCATGTAATCTGAGCACAAGTGATCTAATCCCACCAGGAGTTCGTGTTTTGAGGTAGTAGTCCATCTGGTGTTGGCTCAAACCCGTTTGCAGGAAAACTAGCATGGCTGGGTCATTTGCAAATGCATTTCTACTTGCAAGACTGAGGAGTAGAGAAGAAGGAAAAAAACCTTATTAATAGCCTGATATTTATGTCATTTTAATGCAGTTAAATTCAACTGAGTGTTGTTAAACCAACACTCATCAGAATTATTCTTTGAGAATGTTGAAGACTGTTCTGAGAGCTGCTTCTCCATTTTACGTACATATGGCTCCTAATCATCACCAGCTTTTGCTCCCCTGGGAAAATCCCAGTCTAAAGAGGCAACCGATACATGTGGATAACTCAATCTTTTTGGCTATATTTATGTTTTAATGTTAGTTTTCTGTAGCTTTTGGTGTTGTTGTTGTTGTAATTTCTGGTCATATCACTTTAGTTTGTTCTTTCTTTTGATACACTGTTTGCATGCATTTTCGATTGTTTGTACCAACACTTAACAGTTATTTAAAATTGTAACAGCAACATGTTAGCATAAGTTCAAATTGTAACTATTGACAAAGATTCAAATTTGTGAATGCAACAAACACTTGTACTGAAGGTGAATGATCGATCAAAACATGGCTAGCAAACTCAAAATGGTTGTCTATTTTTTACGAGGAAAACCAAATCCAAAACGAATAGTCTGAACTTGCAACACTCAATTGAAAACCACTCTGACTAATTTTGATAACTCCCAGGTGATACGTTTATTAATTGAAGGGGTGGGTGGAAAAAAGCTCTAAGTGGCTCTTGATCTCATGTCGAATTCTCCTTTTTTGTATAAGGAAGCAAAAAGCAATTTGCTAGGAGAATCTTGCAGTCTATCAGATGTCACTTAAAGTCTTTTTGTATGCGCCCTTAATCAATTAGGAAATGTAGTAAGAAGACTTTTTAATTGTACATTTAGGCATTTTTTAGCTTGATAGTTTAATGTTTATCTCATTTCCTTCTTTCAGAAAAAAGCAAATGAAGTATGTAAAGTATGCTAAAGCTTTTTCTTTCTTGCTGCTATAAAATTTCAACATCCAAATTTTTTTGCTCGTAATTTACAGTCAAAACACCTGAGCGTTCCGCCTAAACAATGATTAATGCTTTCATTAATCCAAAACTGTTTCGATTCTTGGCTTCAAATTTCGAAAACTCAACTGAATATTGTAATCATCCAACCGTAGCGTCCATTCGAATATCGAATGTTCATTGGACCAATAACAAAGTGTTCCAAATACGGAGTAGCCATCGGAATGATTTTCCACTACTAGCACACTGACTTGCACAGCACATTTTCCCAGGACATTGATCGACCCTTGTACAAGTGCCAAAGGACTTACCGGACTATGAAACGGAATGTTGCCGGCAGCAGTTCCCCAATCTCTGCCTGAATTTCTTTCCTGGCATCTGAACACGTCCTTTCCAAGAACGCTTCTAGCTTTTCTACCAGAGCCAACTTAGTTTTCTGCCATCCGTGAACTCAACGAACACCATGGTGGACGAAAGAGCTCAAAATGGCGCCTTCGTTCCAGGACTCCTCCATCGCGTGACCAACTGTCGTTTGATGTATTGTTCATTAGTCCAATCAACATTCAAAATTCGAATGGACACTACGGATAATTACAATATTCAGTTGAGTTTTCGAAATTTGAAGCCAAGAATCGAAACAGTTTTGGATTAATGAACGCATTAATCACTTTTTAGGCGGAACGCTTCAGGCGTTTTGACTGTAATATGTATAAGGGAACTATAGCCAACTTAAAATTTTATTTAAAACAAACCTGTTCAGAAATCTCTCCAATCCCTGCTGGCGCTTCTGTAAAAAACTGTCCTTAAACCTCCCAATAAGCTGCTTTCTTGGCAGTCGTGGGACATGCCTGTTTGCAACATTTAGCAAATTAATAAATTCAAATTTATTTTAATTAAAAGCTAGACATATTGACAGTAAAATGTAATGGACAAATTGAAGGGGTGCACGGAAAAAAAGCCCTGATTCTTAATCTCATGTCAAATTCTCCTTTTTTTGTATAAGGAAGCAAAAAGCAATTTGCTAGCAGAATGTTACAGTCTATAAGATGTCACTTAGGATCTTTTCCATGCACCGCTTCAGTAAATACAATTTCTTAAAATTATATGAGTTCACAGTCAAGGACAATATGACTTCATCTAGTTTGCATTGAGTTGAAAATTAATTATGAAACTGTTTTGTACATACAGGTACAAGCAGGAAAAAACTGAACTGAATTTACACAAACTTACATCATGACCACGTCATCAAGCCCTAGTTTATTTCTGAGCCAAATAAATTCAGAATATCTTCTTCGAACACGGGAATGAAACAGCGGAAATGCTGGATGGTTGGTCTGAAAAAATTAAATTTCAAGAATAATAAACTTAACATGAGTAATGATGCTACAATATTAATGCACTCTTTAAATTGTAACATGTTTGATGCAAATTTTTCTCAGTAATCAAACTTCTTGGATGTAATTTAAATTCCCTAAGAGCTAAATGCTGGGGTGGAGCAGGACAATGCAGTGACCTCTAAGGGATCTTAGTTATCTAGGACCACAACAATAAATTCAAGCATGAAAGATCTAGAATAAAAGATGTGTATGCTTAATTGCTTTGAATTCATTATAATATAGGGTGTGTTAGAGGTGTGACCAACATATGACCACTTACTGTAACCTGCATACACACACAAGAAACTCGGAGTCCTTTCATCTATCAAAACTATTTTGTTGAATACTTTGACAAGATTTATTCTACCTTTTCTCGCATACACAATAGATGAAAGCTTGCATTTCGAAAGCAATATTACATTTTCGCATAATTAGGTGAGAACATTTATCCAATTTTGCAGTGCAGACCAATCGAGCGCTTCATTAAGTTTTTATTCGCTCGCTAGATCGCTCCTTCTTCCTAGCTTGTTTGGTTGTTTTGATAGGTGATCAATTTACAGGGAATGTTTTCTTACCTCAGCTGTGATCATGATTTTTTCTCCAAAATATGATCACTTTTTTATAGACGAAGATCATTATTAGCATAACAAGTGTTTCTGATGGCGTGCGAAGCATAATGTTGTCGACCAAAATTGGACTTTTTAACCTTGATTGGCAAAAACCATAACTAAATGCCGGTACACCAGAAACTCGAGTCCTCTGCTCTCAGGTAAAGGGCTGAATTGACCCGTAAAATTGACCCTTCAAACAGCAATTTTAAGCTTACCTTCAACTCAATTTCATAGTCCGTATACTGTGCTTTTTCATTTTCGATGTGAGTTCGAGGATTTTTAACTTCGATTTCCAAATACTGCAATTAAATGAGACGAACATAAGTGAAAATGAGAAGGACCGATGGATCACGATCAGCACACACCCGGACATACAGCAAAACAGAAAGAAAAATATTTCCCACTCACCGCGTTCCCGTAAGCTGTTTCTCCTACTTGATCTCTAATCATAGTCCAATCATACCTCGGCCGAAACAGCCTGTAACGTCGTCTTCTATACATACGTGATGCAGGACCCTGAAAACATCAGCGACAGTATCTCAGCCTCCAGTCAAAATAGAAAAGACGTAATTTAAGAACAGAAAAGGGCAGACTAAATACAGATTGCGTACCGGCCATTTTGTATACTTACTCGACCCAGGCTTTCCCTATATGTTTTGTTCTACCGACAACCGGCCTTCAAGCCGGCGCGGATGAAGCAAAATCATTAGCAAACATAATCATTACATGCAGAAGTCAACTACCTTGGAATGTGATTTTTAAGCCAAACTTCTTAAAGGACGAAATAGGATGCACTGAAAGTGATACTATGCGAGCGTCAGTGAGCGTGATAACAAAGAAGATGAATCGCAACGATTATGTAATCATCGAGCACGTGTCACGCCCATGCTACAAGCATGACCCAAGACAGCGTTACAGGTGCAGGCAGCCGTGGGGGATACATAACACTCGTTGTAATCGTGTTTTTTTTTGTAAAGCTCTTAGGCCAGGGTATAATATTCTTAAAGTAGGTGGGCACAGATTAACTGCTTTCAAATGATGTCAAATCATTTATTTTATTATATCTCTTGCAAAAAAAAAAAAAAAAAATTCGGACGATTGTAATTTCGGACAAAAAGATCAAGTGCCCGAAAATAATTAAAAGCGTCAAAATATGTATAGTACAGTATGATATTTTAAATAGCTCCATATCCGCTAGCTTCCTTTATGGAGGTAACTCTATAGCTTGTTGAAACACTGTTTGATGTAGGTAACGGCTTGATGTTAGTTTTTTCCTTATTTTCCCGTCGGTGCCGATCTGTAAAGAAAGCCCTGTCGGGGCTTTGTAGGCTTAACGTTTGTTAGCTTTGTCTCAGCAAAGTATCCGAAATTTTTGTCTCAAATTTGCCTGAAATGAGATAAAAAGTGACCGAATTCGAAAATTAAACGCCCAAAATTTGTTGCAAATTATGTGTAGGCAAGAGAAAATGACGGGACAGTGTCCCCTCATTATCTCTTGGTGCAGGAAATTGCAGGAAAGGGCTGTCGAAGTCAATGATAATCACAGACCAGTTATATATTGGTTCAAGTCAAGTAGTTAAAGTAATTCAGGCTTGAACGAAATTCGAACACCTACGATACAGGTGTTAACTCTCACTTGCTAAGAATAGAAACTTCATCGCAGCTTTGTACGCAAGGGGGTATAGCTCAGTGGTAGAGCATTCGACTGCAGATCGAGAGGTCACCGGTTCAATCCCGGTTGCCCCCTTCAGGTGTGTTCGGTTCACTTTTTTGCCCCGCTCGTGTCCCTAATCCGAGCAGTGGTCGGCAAATATCACACTGAGGCTTCACTCGGAGCTGCAGGACAGCCATTTTCCTTCATGAACTTGACTGAGCAACAACCGAACACTTCAGCCAAGCACAATAGAAGCCTTACATAAGGAACAAAATGGTACAAGATGCAAGTATGCTTCTTTTTTTTTTCCCCAAAATGTGTGTGAACCAAAATTTCCTTTTGTGGAAACGAACGTTTTTCAGGAACTGAGAAATCTTAGTCAAGACGGAAATGCCATGGACCATAGGCTTCGTAGTCCTGTTAATGGGAAACGAAACTAAAATAGTGGCATGAAGAAAATTTGCACTGGCCTGGAATCGAATCCTGACCTATCAAGCCAACTGGGAGCTGGTCATGTTGTGAATTTGTTATATACCCGTAGATGGTGAAGAATGCAAGTGAATCATCAACGGTCATCGCAGTTTTGCACACAACTTAAACAGCTGAAAGAAATTAAAGCCTAAAAAAAAATTCAGGCTTGTACAGGATTCGAATCCATGACCTCTACGATACCTGTGCAGTGCTCTACCAACTGGGCGGCTACCAAGCTGTCACAAGTTCGTAAATTCGTAAATACTGTAATCATCAATAGATGGTGAACAATGTAAGTGAATATATGAAAAGTTACATAATTGAACTGCGGAGAAAGACATGAAGACATCAATGCTCGTCGCAGTTACGCTAAACAGCTTCGGAATAAATTATTAAAACAACGACGCATCAGGCTGGTTAGAAAAACAAAATCAGTCAACAAAGGGTCATAAGCGCACGTGAGCTGCCATGTGACACTAAACTTTTGTGGGTTCTAATTTTTCCGATTTTTGCGGTTTTTTTCCACGATCTGCAAAAAGAAAATCCCGAAAAAAAAATTCTCAGGCAAAAATTTTCTCTCCTGAGAATTCCTCAACTGGCGAAATTATACACAAAAATATCACGAGTAGAATTAATATTGTCAAAGGCATCAGCCACATAAAAGCATGCACTATGTAATTGCGCGCAGTTTACTTTCAAAACGCGGAAATGTTTTAATTTCAATTACAGTGTAAATGTGACTTCTCAATAATCGCAAAATTAACTGATACCTAGCAAGAAAAACCAGTCCATTTACAATCGCAAAAATTAGTTGCCGCAAAACACAACAAAATTCGGCGATGCGCAAAAATAAACTCCCGCCAAAATTTAGTCTGCTACACGGTATCATTGTCCGAATCCAAGCTCCGTACCGTCTTACCTTTTTTATTCAAAAAGGATAGAACCTTTGTAGTATTTTAAAGAATAAAAACGGGTCTTACAGAAAGCCTATAGCTAATTATAAGAAGAGAATTGATTTATGCACGTCTGCATGTATAACGATTTTGCCATTTCGTGACTCACAATCACGGTGAAGGTTTGTGTTTCCGAAGCTGAGATAAAAATTTGAACATATTTCTTATGCAACTCAAATAACAAAAGCAAACTAATGAACTTCAGCTCATGAGCGAGAAGGTCAACCACGCATGCAAGGCCAAGGTGATGCCAGGTTTTTTGAAACGGTAAAGAAGGAATATCACCAGAACTTCGAGTACAAGTAGACAAAAATTTAGTACCATGATATTGAAGATTATTTACGCCGTCACTGTAATCCCGCGGTGATGCAAACTTCTGTGCGATTGTTAAATATATGTCTTCTAAAAACATTTCTAACAATAACAGATTAAGTGCCGGTCGAAAACAAGTTTTGAACTTTGTATGAAACACTTAAAAATACTGGTGAAATGAAATGACGAAATTTTAACTGTGTTTGCACCATTTCTCTGAACTTTGAAATATTTTCTCGAGTTCCCACGAGAGATTGTTTTTGGTGTTATTTCTCGCAACTATTTCTATCTTCAGCTCAGTTGAAAATGCTAAAAGGACTGAAAGCTGAAATGGCTTGATTTCCTATGGGATTTCTTCTTAACTCCTCTTTCTTTCCCCTATCTTCCCTTCTGCGTTTTCTCCCTCTAATTTCTCCTCGTTCATTCTCACCTTTTCTACGCGGAGATCTACTTGGTTTCTGAGGAAATGATGGCAACGCGATGGCAACGCAACATATCATGCATGTGTTCAAGGTACGGTCACGCTGTTTTTCGCTCATGCTCAGCGATTGACAAACAAGATCTTTGATAAAGCAACTCACAGAATACATTAAAGACAAGGCAGAAGTTTCTTTTGTGTGTGTGTGGGGGGTGGGGGGTGGGGGTGGGGGTGAGGGGTGAGGGGTGAGGGGAGTAGAATCAAAACATCTCTCTCAAATCAAAAGCACCTCTGGCCAACGACAACCGGCGGCAATGGGGGGAAGGCGTAAGGGGCTTCGGGGATTTTCCTGCTTCCCATTCCGTTAGTGGTTCATTCCTCTTATGCTTTAAGATTTCTCCATATTTCTTCCTATTCCCGTTACCTTAGGAATCCCCCTTCCCACCCTCCCCTCTCTCACCTCTGGTTAAGTACCCGCCCCCTTCCCTCCCCCGTTTCCGCCCCTGTCACACCAAACATTTCAGAACATTCCAGCAGTCATTATTACAATTTTGATTATTTACTGCGCAATACATCTTCAGTAAACTATTAGATGCCAATTTAATGGTTTCTATCGACTGAATGCGTATCTGAAATCTGTCTGTTGTGAATATTTTCGTGTTTTTACCGCTTTAGAAGATCAGAAGACTCGAAATCAACTCATGATGCAACCCACAATCAAACCATCATTCTATCCATTTCTGATCAAACACAGTCAAGTAAGAAATTCTTTCAGTAACTGAGTAGTCAACGGTTTGGGCAATACACTGTACGTTGGTAGTATATGAGAACATTTAAGCGATTCAAAGTCGACCCAAGCTGTGTACATTAAACCAAAACCTATATGCATGACTAGTCAGGATATGAAACAAAGCTATTAAAGATTTTCACAGTAAGTAACACCGATTCACAAATGGTTTTCGATGCATCCGCGTTTTGAACCCGCCGGATATCTACAATAGGTATGACACCTTAGTTAAGTAGAGGCTTACCTTGCGCAAATAAATACCATAAAAGCTGTTATCGACCAAGTTTCCCATTCTGAGACATCGGGAGCCTGTGCAAGCTCACGGAACATTGCGCCACTAATGGGAGGGCTGGAGAAAATTAACAATTAAAAATAACTCACTACAAGCCAGTTTATACCTGATACGAAACCCTATAATTTATTGTATGTCACGTCGCATTGTATCTAGGTTACTCGTTAATTTAACCGTTACTCACAATGTACCAGAGCTACCTCTGACTCAACGAAAAAACATTTTTTTTGTGACTTCTTCTCTCGACATAAAGTTCCGCGGCGCAAATGGAATTTAGCTTGATGTCGTGTATGGGACGAGATGTTTCTAAATGAGGGGGTTAAAGGTTAAAGGGAAAAAGGTCCCTTTTAGTTTTTTCGACGACTGTCTCTGTCGCTTTTGCATGGGCGTCCCTCCAGCAAAAATGATAGTCTAATTTGATTGTAATATGTCTCATTTGACTGCAATATTTTTTTTGCACATAAGTGATCTCGTACCGAGTAATCTGGTTACCTAGAATTAAAACATTGCCTGAATTCAGCCAGAAATGGTCTGCGATCGCAGACGGATTTCCGGCTTTTCAAGTTATTATTTCTCCTTTGGGGGTGTTGAAATCAAGAAAGCCCTTCCCCTCTTCCTTTGTTCACATTCTTGCTGGTTGATCTTTATTTGACATTTTCGTTAGCCGGTTTTCAATTTTTCCGTACGAGTAGGCAATAAAACGATTTTTGTAGACCCCACCCCCGGGGGGTACTTAACTAAGTTATCTTTCGGAAGCAAAGAGCCGGGTAGCTAGTTTAAGGCAAACTTCGGCCCCGAGTTTCAACTCCTTAATTACCCTTTTGTATACCGTTTTGACAGAAAAGCGACCCCTTAGATATACCTCTGACCCTTTGCCACCTGTGCAGGCCATAACTGGCCGAGACAAGGGTTGACGTCTGATGTCATCACCTTTGACCACGCTTGTCAGACTTGGCATCATTTATACTCAAATTCTGCAGGAGAAAAATGATGATGTGAAATGTGGAGAGTTTTATAAATCCTTCTCCGTTAAGCGCCAACATTTTGAGCTATACAGGAGAGTTGTGACGGCGCAGCTTCAGCTTTGTACCGGTACTGTAAGTGAAGGAACGCCATACCTTATTTATCATGTTGAGAGAGAGTTTCTGGCCTTGTTGAGAGAGCCCTGGGCCGGGTTGTTCGAAAGGCGGTTAACGTTAACCCAGGGTTAAATGTTAACTGAAGCATTATGTTTTCGTGTTTAAAAATGTTTTTCACCGCTAATGTTTGGTGTAGTTTGAGATTACTTCAGCTCAAAACTGAAGGGCAAATAATATAAACAGAACACCTCACCAAAAAGTTACAAACCTGAAATCAAAATTCTCGCTAACCCTGGGTTAGCTTAATCGGGCTTTGAACACCCCGGCCCTGGATGTCCAGGGCAGTTCTTCCGTTTTTACTGATGATGCTGCCGAGATAGGTAAATCTCCGTCTGTGTAAGGACGTTCTTCGTTACCAATCTGGACTGGTTGTTTGCTGGTAGTATTTAGTGCCATAATTTGGGTCTTCTTGCTGCTGATGTTGAGGCCAACTTCCTTTGCAAAGGTGTGAAGACGTTGCGTCTTCTCTTGAATGTGCATGTGCGATCATTAGTGCAATCAAGGTCTTCCAAGTAGGAAAAGGGTGTCCGTGTGATGCCCCTGATCATGATCCTCAGTGGTGCACCGCATGATCCAGTCCACAACAAAGTTGAAAAGCAATGCGAATGTCACCATCACCAACCAGCAGGTAAAGTTGTCATAGAAGCTTTTGGTGATCTCATCAAGGTGGGAGGGGATTCCATATGCTTGTAATATCTTCCAGAGGCTGTGCCGGTGCAGAACTGTCGAAGGCCCTGGCAAAATCTACAAAGTTCACATAGAACGTTCGCTGTCATTTGGTACTCTATTCAATAATATTTCTCAGCGTGAAAATATGATCGATGCAAGACCTTCTTCTTCTGATACCTACCTTTCCTTGCGCAGTTTAAGGTCCGCAGCCAGTGATAGGTGCTTCATGATGACTTTCGCAAAGAGTCTTACTAGGGGTGGATAATAGTGTAATACCACGCCAGTTGCTGTATTCAGGCAGAGTTCCTTTCTTTGGTATCTTGATGATGATACCCTGATTCAAGAGGCGGTCTTTGCCGGGTGCCTAGATAGATAGATAGATAATCTTTATTTATCCACGGACAATTCATCAGCCACAAATGTTAAGAACGTGTAAAATATATCAAAATCGGCATGCAATTAAATGAATAAAAAAAAACTATTATAAAATCTCTACTTAGAACCTAAACCTAACTAAAGCTGCTTTCCACGAATGCCGTGCCTCAACGTACTTCATTAATTAAACGCTTAAATGACCTAAGGGACTCTACTTGTCTTATGTCGCGAGGAAAACTGTTCCAAAGGGTGGCGCCACTATAGCTAAAGCTATTCTTATAATAGTTTGTTCGCGGCAATGGAACAGTAAGCTTATTGTCAGAGTCTCTTAGGTCATACGCAGTTTTCTCGCCTTTCAAATTTAGAACATGCCTTGTGGTTTTTTAGAGAATTAATGAAAGCAGTGATCTCAACACTCAGGTTCTCCTCAGCTTCTGGTTTATCAGGCTCCTATTCTGGTGCATGGTAATGAAATGCTCTACCCAATAAGCTTCTTGGTCTTCTTCAGAGGTGAGAATCTGTCCTTTGTTTTCTCGTTTGGGGGCATTTCTGTTGGCACTATATTTTCCACAGATCATTTTAGTGATTCTATCAACATTCCTCTTCTCTTCCTTTTATGCCGCTTCCTCTGCTTCCTTTGCCAGCTCTTCCATATATGCGTTTTGTCAGTTCGGATCTTTCTCTTGATACGCCTGTTGGTTTCTGCCTATGCCACTCTATACTTCTCTAGGAACGAGTCTGGCTGATCATCTGTTATTTATCTTCTTCTTCAGCTGGCGCCCGGCTCCTCGATACCCTGCCACTTGTCTGGTGTAATCTATTCATTCATTTTCCCAGTCTTCTGCATCCCCAGCAAGATATACTTGCTCCATCAAAGATGTTCCTCACTTGCTTTCACTGTTGATTTACAGGGTCTTCTTCATTCCCTTGCACAAGGCTTGGAACCTGTTCCTTAACTTTAGGACAAAAGGTATTTTTAGTCCTAGGGTCTTGTAGTCTGTTGATGTCACATCTAGGGGTAGTGGATTTGTCTGGTACAGCTTCTCTGAGCTTCAATCTCACCTTTGCAGTCAAAAGATGGTGATCACTGCTTGCATCAGCCCCTCTTCTTACTCTTACGTCATGTAGGGAGCGGCGCCACATACTGTTAACCATGAGATGGTCGGAGAGGTGGTCTATTTGGGTTTGATCCCGCCCATTTGGGGATGTCCAGGTGAGTTTGTGACTGTTGCGATGCAGGGAATAAAGTTCCACTGATGATCATGTTATTGAATGTACACCACTCTACGACCAAGACTCATGTCTTCAAACGAAAGTGTGGATCGATAGTGAGAAACTTTATATACAATAAGATTTAAGCTAACAAAAGACTGGAACCTAATTACGACAATTGTGAAAAAACTGATAATATACAGACCTATCTAAAGTCTGCTGGAAAATACACAAAAGGCTAGAAAAGAAAACCTTTCTCGCTACCCACATGGATCTTTCTAACTGCGAAAATGACGATATGTTCTCAAAAAGGTGATTGGATCCTTTATGTCATGAAACTGTAGGCCTTCATTAACCCATTGACTCCTGTGGCCGCCAGTAACCGCCCGTGACGAGCCTTGGCCTTTCTTCCACTTCTGACGTCATCATTTTTGACCAAAATTGGCATCATCTATACTCAACTTCTGCAGGAGGAAAAGATCTTTCCAATGATGCCTAGATCAGAGTGATCGGCCTAATGGAGCCTGAGATATGCACAAAAATACTCAAAAAGATGAGTGCAAAACTCAGAGCAAAATTTCCTGCCACTACACCTAGCTGCTCCATGGTAAAAATTGGCCACCTCGATGACTCTTTCTTAGGAGTTTTTTAACCGCAAGCAAGCCCAGTAAAAGGTCAATCCCTGCAGCAAAAGAAAAGAAAAGGAGAAAAAGGAAGGGAAAAAAATTCAAAAATCGAAAAGTCCAATTTTTGATTTCTGCGCATGCCCGAGCCAAAAGTTCATTCGTAAAACGTGATTTTAGTGGCAAGAAGGGCTAGCTGTCGTGTTACAAATGCATTTTCGACCAGATTAAAGCTAATTTGTCGGAGATCCAGCCTCAAAACCACCAAAATGTCCAGAAAAACGCATTTTTGGCTAAAAGTTCCAGGAGTCAAAGGGTTAAATAAAAATGGTGTTTTGGGCTGGAGGTCCCACAAAAAGAAAATGACAAGAATGGTCTGAAGGCTTAACTTTCATGATCAAAAATTGACTGTCAAGGTAACAGTTCGTGTATGTTCCTCGTTCTGTTTAACCTGAGCGTGAAGATGTATGATGTGATCCAAAGAGTCTTCCAGAAACTTCCCTCAGTTCAATTTTCTCTGGTGGTCAAGGGTCTGGTGTATTGGGTTGTGAAGAAAATCTTTCAAGAGTTTGTAGTTTTGACAGTGTTCTTTCAGGCTGGTGCTATTGTAAAGATTCCATTCATGTAGTGTCCCCACCATGCAGGGGAGCGTGAATCCTTTGTGAGGTGGACGGAGAGGAGTGCACTTGCAAGAGCGGACTCAACATCTCAAGTAACGGCTTGTCACCTGTCTTTAAGAACCCTACTCTCTGGTTGTCTTTTTGTCTAGCACTCAACGTGTCGCGAATTTTACACTTGACTCAGTTGAGAACCTGAAGTTCTGGCCGTCTTTTGGTGTGGCACTCAGCGTGTCGTGAATTGACATGTGGGCGATGTGGGTGGATCTACAAAGGGTATACATCACAATACTCAGAAATCGCTCGACATAGAAAGCAGACTGACTTTATCAAAGTCGCACCTCTTGAAAAAGTGGGACAACACTTCTTTAATTCTTCCAAACAGCTGGTAAATGAAAATGAAGTGAGTGATTGAGGATATGAGGAACCAATCAGCAGTCAGTACTTTTCCGTGACTCAAGCGGTGGACCTGATCAATCAGGCCTCGTAATGACCAAACAAGGTATGAAAAAGGTGACACCCCTCGTGAAGTCATGGAGGGTACCCCTCTTATTGTTGACTTCAGCCCACGAGGGGGTGTACACGCCATTTCGGTACTTTCCCGCTATCTTACCAATCAGAGCATTTTGTGACCCTTTAAGGATAAAAATGCACCTCAAGGTGGGAAGACGCCCAATGACTGAAATCAGATCGGATCTTTCTAAAAACAACGGAGAAGACAACAATTTCTCAAAAAAGGTGATATACGCAACAAGAAGAGAGAATACCCGAATCATAACGATTTGGCAAATCTTTAGTTTACAGTGAAGGGGATACCCCGATTCCTTCTGCTGGTCACGTGCCAATGATGTCAGTAGAGGGTTTAACCCCATCTTCTCTTCGTCTCGCGTAATTGATGGCGTCAGCTTTTTCCTCTCCCATCAATTGCCTGTTTTCGTCTGACGTCATAATAGGGAGTTTTAGCAAACCACGACGGCGACGGCGACAAGAGCGTCACCAGACAAAAGGTTTAATGAGCAAAACAATAGCTATGCACGTGCGTTTTTAAATCTCTGTACATTTCTTTGCCGTCCTCTGCGAAACAACAACGTGAAATGACCAAGTTTTTACGTATTTTGGAAAACACGAACCGCAATGGTTAATTTTTTCGTATCTTCTTTTGGAACTGAACGCTGTCGGTTCATGTTTAGCCTGAGCAAGTTTTTAGACCGATAGACGTACCTGTACAGATTTACAAAGTTGCGACATTCGAAGGTAAAATATAAATTCATTTTTCACAAGGCGTCGTACCCGCCGTCGCCGTCGTCATTGCTAAAACTCCCTAATTTTTTGGTCGACGGTTTGCTGTCCTTTCGGTGGTATTAACATGCGGTACTTCATAAAGTGCCCCCCTCAATTCTTGCCACGTAGCCTTTTGGGTTTCTTTTCTGTTTTTCCTTTCCTTGGTACTCTCTAATAATAATTATCTGAATATCTCTACTAACAGTTAAAATTTATATAGTAGCGTCTTTTAAAGAAAATACCAACATGACCAAAATGGTCAAAATCGATGCCCAAATGATGACCAAAACGATTCAAAAACCACATCAGGAGCCCATTATCCATGCCCATTTGAGCTGGACATACCTATATAGCCTATATGATAACTCCCTCTAACAGTAACGAGTTGCAGACGGTGTGCAAGGAATTCATGGTTGATGAGAGTGCATGTGAGAGTTGCAGTACCAAGAATTTCTTGCTCTAGAAAGGCACAAAAAAGAACAGCTGAAAGAAACACACCTCCAAACATAGACTGAAATCAGTTGCTGGACCTCGTTCCTGGGGCTTTTTAATGCCGGGAAAGCCCTGGGAACGAGGTTGTAGCTGTCCGACTTGGTGTTCGATTAAGACTGTTCCTGGAGCAGCACCATTCACAAGTCAGAGCAGGGAAAGCGGCACTAGCTCACATCCTGCGCTATACTCGAGTTAGTGAACACTCCTTGGAAACCGAAGATAATGACACAGGACTCGGAGCTGCAATCTAGTTATTCAGAATTGAAGACAACACACACGACCAAGAAGACGCTGCAAATGTACAATCAGACTGTTCTGAAATGGACGGCTTCGTCGAGTTTGGACGTATTGTCTGCCTATGGCCCGGACACTGATTTCAAACATGTTACAGGCAGGGGGTACTACATAATCTTTCCCTCTGAAAGATTCATTTTCCAGCTCTCCGTCCTCCTGATAATTATTGCACAGTCTATTACCTCGACATTTGCTTTTGATGGGATTCGTTACTACTCGTGTCCTAAAAATGCGGGATGTTTCGAGTGACTGAGGAAATTACTTCACTGTGATTGGCTAAGAGCAGGCCAATCTATCGTCAATTTTTAATTTGTGCTGCACTGCAAATTAACTCAGTCACGTTCGTAATTTTCTCAGTCATTCGATAAATTATTAATGCTGAAGCTCAAGATTGGGCCAATTTCTAATTAAGTGATCATAGAATCAAGTGAAGATTATCATGACTAACTTGTCTTCCCTTCAATGTTTTTATCAGCCGTCAAATTCTGTTTCGGACCCTCGTCTGGCACCGTCTTTTCCAAAAGATAGCCAAACTACATTGCCGTACCGCTTAAAAGGTGTACGGCTCCAGAATTGGGATGACCAAAAAGTGGCCGCGGTTGCGTAATGGCGCTGGCTAGTTTATTGGGGTTATATTTACAGTATTGTACTGACAACAATTTCGGGACTTTGACATCTTCGGTTGAATACTAGTACTAATAATAAGTAAACACCGAGCAGAATTGATTCAACTTCAGTTCACCTTTATTTCAATTCACATAGGACAAATTCAACTCTTCTGTGTATGTACATATGCTTTCATTTATATTAAAAATGTGCTAATAATCTTTTCAAACTTATTTAAACAATTCTCATTTCACTGTAAATGCCAATCATTACTTCGGCGTTAACTCAATTCTAGCATGGATGACTTTATTTGCAATAAACGGTGTGGCATGCGTAGAGCTGGAGGCATTTCGCGCTTAAGTGCTGTAATAGCCCTTTTCACGGTTAGCTCTGCTTATTTGCATTACAATAAAATCTAGCATGTAAAAGAGGCAATTTCGGGCTATTTTGCAGTTTTAGCCCGAAATCGCCTCGCATCTAGGTTGGATTACATTGTAATGCAGATGACTAGCATAGCTATCCGCGGGCCAGTCCAACTGTAAAATGTAGGTTTTTTATTAGGAAATAAAATGATGATGATAATGATGATGACGATGATGATGATGATGATGATGACGAGAAAAACTAACCGTGAAAAGGGCCATTGATCAAATAAATATCCACAACCTAGTGCCTGAAAAGACCGGCGAAGCCGCGTAAAGCACACGGATTAGTCAACTTCGCCAGCTACGCAGGTATCTCATCACTGCAGAGTATTTGTATCTTGCAAATCCAAATGAATTCACACGCGATGCCCACGCGCGATGCTCAAACGCTATGTCTACACGAGAGACTCCCACGTCATGCCCGTTGAGTGCTTCATCTTAATTCTAATTTCTGTTCTTGTTTTTCTTCTACAGAAATCTGTTTAGTCTAACATTGAACGAGACAAAGCTTCAATATTGACGACGAAATTCGTTCTGTTTGTTCAGCGGTCTCATTAATAAATTGCTTTGTGGGGGGACCCTAATCTCAGGTTACAAAGTCGAGGAGACAACTCATCGCCAATATGGCGAGTTTTTGGTTCAAAACAGATTGATCAAAGAGCATTCTATTCAAATTATGCTATCGTGTTGTTTCCTATTCGCGCACGATGCAATCTCACTAAACAACGTTACCGACTGACTACAGACTACGTCACCATTAGTAGGCCATAACAGTCATTATGTCACAGGACATTAATCCTGGTCACAGGACACTTCTGGTCACACAACGTTATTGTAACGCAGCTCTATCATCTCGACAACATCAAAAGTCAAGAACAAAGCCGCAGAATGGAGGCTTTCACACGATGATGACAACTCGTCTCGGTCTCTCCAGTCAAGACCACCAATTGAAGAATGAAGAACACTAAATTCCGAGTCACTGTCTCCGTCCTCTTGCTTGTCAGCTTCGCTTTCGGCCATGCTTTCCGCTTCTCTGTTGCTCTGGTAACCCATACTTGTTGTCAATGTACAGTTGGTAGTTGTACCAGAACAAGGAACGCTGATTATGTCGTAATCTTTCATGCAAACGTCGTCTCGACAAGCCGTTAGAGTACCTTGCTCGTCATCGCTACTGTCGTATCTGTCACAGGCAAGGGAATTTTCCTTTTGAGAGTTTAGCCAATCCCGTACTCGGATAAAAGGTTCATTTTTAACAATCTCATAGTCTGACAAATTAAATTCCGTTTCATCGTCACCGTCGTAATGTTTGGAATCGCCGGATACGCCATCACTAATCTCGCCAATCATGTCATTGACCCTGGGGTTTTTCACACACCTGGGGGCAATCATCAGCTGTCCACCCGGTAACACAGATGCTACATTGTGACAGAGACTTAATCTTCGGCAGAGCGGGTTTGACTGCTTTTCCGAGCAATCTGGACAGTGCGCCTGAAGCTGTGAGCTCGATCGTGATTTTCGTAGTGCTTGGCAAGTATACCCTGAGCTCCAACCATTTCCCATCATGCCACTGGATACGTAGTTTTGCTGCGAGGCTACCCAGCTCGAAACATCTGGAAGAGAAATAAGAGTGAGTTATGTGCATGTCATTACACGTGTGATCCGTGATCATGGTATAGACCTTTTTCGCTTGTACATTTTGTTTTCCCAATACAGATCATGTGATGATACTTAGGAGATTTGATCTTTTGTTTTGTTCTTTAAAAGGGGCACATGCAAGCATGAATATGTCTGCATGTACTCTTTTTAATGAACAAGACAAAGGATCAAATCTCCTGAGTATCATCACATGATCTGTATTGGGAAAACAAGATGTACAAGCGAAAAAGGTCTATTGCAGAGCGATTTTCAGTTGACGTTTCTACGCTTAGCAGCTCGCGCCACTCAGAAGTAGAACCAAAACCATATCGATTTGTTCGTACACCTTTGAAGCGTTCCACATCAGCGACAGGAATTTGCTTCCAGTTTTGATTAGTTCAAGCTTCAATGGATTTTCCGTTCGTATTCTTTGTGATTAGCCTGATTGATTTCTTGGTAGCCTGCTTGCAGGCGGTTAGTGGGGGTTTCATCGCGGAAAACCCGTTCCGTTCGCTAATCGGGCGCCATCTTGGATTTTTGAGGCGCGCGCTCCCGGGTACGAGCAGGCGAGCGCAAAAATCGCCTTTTTGGCAACTACCGCTCGCCCCGCTCCTCCGCGTCGCGTATAATCCAAAATGGCGGCCACGAAAAGCGAACACCGGGTTTTCTCGCCGAAGAAAAACTCCAACGCCTACAGGTAGGCTAATTTCTTGGTTTTGCTTTTACGACACTCAACTGAAAACCGCTCTAAGATGCAATTACAGAATAGCATGGTAATTATGGTATTGATGGTTTCGATCATTTGCCGTTGACGTCATGAACTCTTATTATTCATCATGGCCACTAGGCTCTTTGTCATTTAATCTCTCGGGAATGGTTCCAAACCATCTATTATTTGGTGTGACGGATCACAGATGCATATTCATCTGCAGAACTCGTTTAGGTTAGCGTTTTGCCTGTAGACCTGAACTAAACACCGAACTAAACGAGCTCAACATATGATCCAAGTAAGAGAAAAACTATTTTCCTCGGACATGTTTTAGGATCGCACGTGCGCTGAGGACGAAAGCACAAGAGTTATCTGCTAGCCCAATGGAAACGTCAGTATTTTTCGATATTTTACGACATCAACATGAATACAAAAGCGAAAATTGACAGTAAATTTTCTCCTGTTACCCTCGGTAAAATTCCCAACAATTTGGCAAACTGCTAATAAATGTTCTTCTTAAGTTGGAGCTCGTTTCTCAGCCGAGAAATCTAAAAAAGTCAACTGATTTGCAAATCCCGACAAACTGCACGTACGAACACTACTTTTTTCGCGTTGAAAATTCGAATCCCGCATGATTCGATAATCACGCGCTTTGAAAATTTGTGAAGATTTTACGAAGGAAGATTTATGAAGATTTTACAGTTGATTTTACCGTAGAGTTCACAACTAAAGCGACAAACGGCTGAAAACCCGTTTGTTTGTTTGTACATCTATAATTGAAGACTAAAAGCTAAGATTTTAAAAGAGGTGATTGTAAAACACATTTAATCATTGCCTATATTGCATTTAAGTTTGAGAGTACTATGCGCAAAAAAAAACGGCTACAAAAACTGCGCGCGAAACGCGTTCAATGTTATCTTTATGAAGTCAACTTAAAAGGCTATATCCATTCTTGCAAACACCGACTTACCGTCAAGTATTCCTCTCTTTTCGTCAGCCTCGTCAGGTTGTACACTGCCTGAGAATCCGCTGTCACCTGTGGAGTGACACGTACATCTCCTATTCTTGTTTTCACGATACTCGGCAATACCTTCGGGATCAATGATGTCGATTAGATCCCGTCTGTCTCTTCCACTGATGAAACTCTCCATCTCTTTCACTGTAAGGGTGCTTTGAAGGAATAGATGGAACGCAGAGTCTGCGAGAATTTGCGTGATTCGGGTTAGGCTGGAAAGAAAATTAATATAAAAACTCCATTATTTACGCACATTGAAACCACCGACGAGGAGGGATTGAAATGTTCCTTGTGCTCTTACAATCAATATAATTTTTCACAATAACTGCAGAAATTCTCGCGTGCTTATTGGCTAATTTTTATTATCAATGAGTACACAGACACATGAATTATGTGATAATTGATTGCAAAAAAAAAAATATATTGTCAGTTTTCCCGCCATTTATCTGTCCTGTTATTTATAATGAATTCCATCATACACAGTGTAATCTGTGGATCCACTCGACTATTGCCAGTCCAAACGGCGAAAGTCGAGTGGATCCGCAGACTACTTTGACAAATATGTTACGTCGGAATTCGTGATCAATAACAGGTCAGACGCATGAAAAACTGACATAAATTTGTTCAGCCGAAAAACAGTACCTCTTCAGAGTCACGTTATTGAAGATAGCTATCTTCCATGATGATTTTGCATTTAATAAAGTTCTTTAAACAAGATTTCCGTGATTTTGGCGATTTCAAAATAGGTACAAATTATTCACAGTGTCAAATCTACTGAACCATCAAAACGTGCCATAGTACATGACCTGCCGTTAAATATTGAAATTGAGAGAATTGGCTTGGATCATTGCCTATATTGATAAACCGAACATATTCAAGAAATCATACTTCATGGAAACTATCTGACATCGGTTTCCTATCTGGAAATCGCGCCACGTTTACACAATTTCAACATGGCGGAACTGAACAAGCGTCCTGTTGTAGTACAGTGTAAAGGGAGAAAAATTTCAAATCACTGAAAACGCGTCATCCTCTTTTCGAAGCCTATGAAACCTTGCTATAAACAATTCCACAAAAAGAAAATGGACACCGGATAATGAAAGAGAAAAACCTTAATCTCGAACTGCACGTCAGAGACTGTATTTACACACAGTCTTATAAACGTTTCATACAAAAGCTTTCGTTCACGTGGGATTATAAAAACGCGGTTTAGCGTGACTTTATTGCATCATCCAGAAGATTTTGAAAGATTAGTCGATAAAGATTGGGATAAAAATCTGAAAAGCGTGACGTACAAGTGTTAAACAGCCAGGTCATTTTGCATCTTAAATATCAATGCTTTAAGTGTTTGCTAGGAATTAAACCAACACAGGTCAAGACGTAAAAGTTATGCAAATTCGCACGTATTCTATTCACGATGTCGACTCATTCAGTGTAACGCTTTGCACAGACAACGATACAAATCCGACAAATCTATAAACTGCAAATATTAAACCTGAAATGAAAAATTATCGCTCTTCAGGAGTTCTCTTTTCACGTGAAATCTCTTTCATTTAAAAAGCACAGCTCGATCTGACACGTGAAGAACAGTGTTCCCAACATGGTATTGTGTATTTCTTTCAAGACTTACCCAGCTAAGGCCTCTTGAAGACAACTGCGACGTTCTTCCAAAAATCCCTTGCTAAATCGACTAAAAACTCTTCTCTTCGTTGGCAACGAGGGCAGCTTCCTGAAAGAGGTCAAAGCCGAGAGACAAACACGAACTAAGCATGTTTTATGAAACACAAGAGATATATAGATTAAGTCCCTAAAAGGACCTGAAGAATATAATAATATTGGATTTGTATGAATATAGTTTCAAGTGAACTTACTAGTCTACAAATATCTTGTCTCGCGCATTTCCAAGCTTGAATGAAGCGAGTGATACAGCAAGATCGCAAAGCTCTTTCCAAATCTCTCGACTGTTTACAGTATGTAAAATTTATCAATTCACGTTGAAACAAAGGAAGGGGTGGTTTCTAAGCAACCAAAAAAGCCTCTTTGTCTAACTCTAAAGGAAGTAAAAATACGGTATATCCTTTTTGTTCTTCCACCGAATTCATGGCCAAGCGCAGCAAATTGCCGGATTTCATACCGTGAGGGCCTGGGTACAATCGGTGTATTATGGGATTAACAACACAACACCCATATATTCAGAAAGAGCACACCGAGCTTTACAAAATCCTTAAGTTTCGTGTAAATTGCGCCAATATTGAACAAGATACAGCCATTCAAAAACGTAAAAATTTAGTAACAAATGTATGGATTGCCGGACACTTGTCCGGAAATCCATACATTTTCCGGACACTTGTCCAGAAAGCCATACATTTCTTTGCAAATTTTAAAGTTTTTGAATGGCTGTATCTTGTTCAATAATGGCCCAATTAACACGAAACTTAAAGATTTTGTAAAGCTCGGTGTGCTCTTTCTGAATATATGGGTCTTGTGTTGTTAATCCCATAATACACCGATTGTACCCAGGCCCCCGACGTATGAAATCCGGCAATGCAAAGAGATGTTGATCCGGGAATGATCACTTTCAATTTATTTTGTACTTACAGTGCAAGCGAATTATGCCTTGACAAATGTTTCCACAACCACACAAATTCGGAGAAGCGTCTTCTGACTTTTGTACTTTGCTTTGCAAAGATCATGCTGTTTGTCTGTGAATACAAAACAAAGTCTTTTAAGAGACAGAAGATAGTTTTTGAGTTGTTACACCCTGGGATCCATCCGCTTGCTGGCGCGAACTAGGGTCTGCCGGATTACGCTCGAAGAATAGAGTATTATGCTTTCGGGCGTCACCCCTGCATGAAACCAGGGAATTATGCTCAAAATTATGCTTGGCTGGAGGTATTATGCTCCAATTATGCCGGACTAAAATAACACTTCCACCCCACCCCTATAGGCTCGTACCTATTAATAAATATTCCCAGTCTTTCAATTTTGAAAGAAATGTTAGACAATGATTATTCAGTTAAACATTTCATGAGCAAGTGCCAATAATGCAAATCCACGAGCTATATACAAGCTCGGAAGCCTGGCAAAATGCACTGGGTACGAGTCTAAGGTATCAAGTTCCAAAAATATTCCCACTTTCACCAACTTTGTACATTCTAGAGCGAGTTGCTGACAAAATTTGCATACACCTCTCACAGTTTTCAGAAACAGAGGCATTATGCTCCAAAATATTAGTATTATGCCAGCATTATGCTTGATGCTCCAGATATAGTATTATACTCAAAATTATGCCGGCATAATCCGGCAGACCCTAGCGCTAGCGCGAACGCATAGCTACTTACCGACAAAAGCGCGCGAGACATGCTGAGTAAACAAAAAGTAATCCGAGTGTTTCTGCTGCAGCTACTGCGAAGAACTCTACTGAAGACTTCTCCAAAAGGTTTTCGAGTGTTTATGTAGTAATTAAGTTCTATTTCTTTGAGATATCCAGAAAAACAGACTCTACGTTGTTAGAGACTTACAGTAACACAGCTTTGAACCAATCAAGGCGCGCACTATTCATGCCGACTTCCGCAGTATTATTGAAATCATTTAAACTTGAAATGAGCATTTCACGAGCGCGTCGCACAACGATAATCAGCGAATTATTTACCTGAGAATTTGGTTTTATCAACTGGGTTGATAACGTGAATTGGCCACCGTAAAGAGATCCCAATACTCGTACCAGACGCAACACCACAGTTTATTTTGAAACTTGCCCCTTTATTATTATTTACCCCAGTAAACTACTCACCAGAACTACGATCTCATAGTCTGTATAAAGTGGCCATCCATGCACTAAGTGGGTGCGAGGATTACGAACGTGGATAGAAATGAACTGAAAGTAAAATGACAAAATGTGAAAGTTTACGCAAGGTAAACTAATTATGGTGAGCGCAGCTTGTCATAAAATGTCACAGAATAATATCCCAGGAAATAGTCAGCTCTCTCATACTTACTCGTGAAGATAAATTCTCTCTTAAAGTCATGCTGCTAGATTATTTTAGTTTTGGATACGCGCCGTCTATATCAGTCGGATCGCAGCTACCGAGAATGAAACTCGATACTGGGCACGTGCATGCCTTCGTCAAGAATGTGGTGGTCATGCGCTGGAAATGTTGTTGTCACTGCGCCCGATACATAAAGAGCCTGATTTACGCAATATTCCCTGAAATATGAGTGGACTACTGTTCAGAAGTGAAACAATAGGCAGGTTTGAAAAAACGTCGCGCAAACAAGGCTTGGTGGTGAATTTTGAGCATGTTACGCAATTCGTACAACTCGATGGATGACGGTCAACAAGTATTTGCGTCAGAGGAAAATTTGATACTGATTCTTTTTCGTCTGCGGATTTTCATTCAAGTCCTTCCCACAAGCACGTGACAACTCGGTTGTTCGAAATTTTATGATCACTTTTCTCCCTCATAGGGAACTGGACGACAAAATAATTTCAAAAGCCTGTTGTGCTGCCTTGTAGCGAGCAAGCCAATTTTATTTAAGCGGATGATCTTTCAACTTTATTTTAGACGGTGTTTTGACTTAAAGCAGACGAACAAATTTTGTCGACCCACTCTTTGCTTATCTTTCGCTGCCTGTGATTGGATTTCCTGTAAAATCAGTCAAAGTTTGCGTCAATTCTGTTTTTCTTTAGTTAATTGTGAGTGACAAGTGTTGACAAGTGGCAACATTGTCACGCGTCATGCCTAAGCTCACTATCTTGGCTTAAACCTCTGCATAATTATAGCCAAATATTATTTATACACTGCTTCAAGAAAAGAAGAAGAGTTTTATTTCGATGCCTTCTTAGCGTTTTTGACAAATAAAATTAAAATTGAGAAACATAAATCTAAGTCACAAATTAATATGTGAGAAAACCACCTTTTTTATAGCTGATGCCCTAAATTAAGCAATGTAAGATATTAATAAACTGTTTAAAAATGGTTGTAATGTAACTATGTCAGTATCGTTAACTTGTAAGCTACGTTTATATTGTAAGTAGAGTAGGTAACTTTGTGTAAGTAATGTAATGTTTTTGCATTAAAAATTAAAAAAAAAAATGCCTAAGCCTCCGTTGTTCACAGGATGGATATCGCTAACCACTGGCTAAATCACTACTGAGCCAGTGGATAGAGTGGTTTGTTTTGTTAACACTTATCCCCTGGATAGTGATTTATCCGGTGGATAGCGTTATCTAGCCTTCGAACAACCAGGAGGATTGGCTCGATTTCCACCCGCCGGTCGATCTAAGTTCCTGCTTGAGGGATAGGGCGCGGGTTTCCTTTTCCGAACAACCGTTGGTGATCGAGCCTAAAACGAGGAAGACTGACAAAACTCGTAACTTTCTAGATCTTGAATCATCAGGAAGCACAAATTCTCCATCCTCGGAATTTAAACACATTCCCTGATTTTGAAGCCGAAAGATCACATCATTACAGACATGTACGAACGACAGTCAATGTGTTTTGCCCGAGTCTTAGCTCTCTGTCGCCAAATGATTCAAACGCTTTAACTGCTAATTTGTGGCAATGTTCACCGAAAGTCATGTATAAAAATGTGGAGTGTTCAACCGATGAGGAGTGTATAAAATGGAGCCTAATACGTCAGTCATCTTCCACCCTCAGCCCCGAGGATACCGAATTAGGCTGAGGTCGAGGAGTGTAAAAAAAAAATTACAATGTCTATAATATCACCACGCGTGCGCAACTGAAAAATTCACTGCATGCCCTTTTTGTTTTTCTTGGAAAAGCGCAAACTGCAACTAACGAAATAAAAACAAACTCGCAATAACTAATTTATTTTTACTTTTTTGCTTGTTTTTAAATATTCTCAAAAACCATCTATCACACCGACAGGCCTATATTGATCTGTGTGCCCGAGAGCCACAATGTCTACAATAGTTTGCAATAAAATAGAAAGCCATCATGGCTTTCAAAACACCTTTTGACCGTTGACAAAAGGTTTTTTTCGAGGGTCTACCCAGCCTTGAGTGGAATGACGTAAAAGATAAGGAAGAGATTGATATTCGTTAGCTTGCAAGCGGGCGCACTTTGCAGCATGAGGTTGAGCATGAGTGCGAGAGGCGAGAAGAAGCTAGAAGAGGCGCCTGTTCACCAGACTCCTTCCCGCCGGATCTCTTTACTCGTCGCTTCTTGCACGCGTGACTCAAAGTTGAGCTCGCTCCCAGGCTACAATCTTGGCAATAAACCCCCAAAGCATTGATGAAGGCGCGAAGGAGAAAAAATGCGCCATTTTAGCATCATTGAAATGGGGGCACGAAGGGGTAGTCCAGATGTTCCATTTATTTTGTCCAAGATTGTAGGTATTGGTATCTGTTTGGATCGGTGATGAAAAGGTAGACTACGAATAATCTCTCTTTCGCTTAGTCCGTCGAGCGAGACGAGAAAGAAAACAGCAAGAAAAAAATGGCCGCCCGAGATCTCGCACCAGGATCTCGCGTGGCCATTTTTTTCTCACGGATTCCTTTCGGTAGTGTAGCAGCTCTCGTAAGCTTGTAATTCTATTTGTCGTCACCGCAGCAGCTGTTATTGTTTTGTGGCTAGGGGGCATTGTTTCTGTTGTTTGTTCTATTGTACTCTCAAAGGATTGCAAGTCATTCATGTGAGACCTTACGAGAGCATTCCTTTCGAGTTTCGCTCGACGGACTAAGCAAAAGAGGGACTACTCGTGTAGTCTTATGAAAGGCACTTACGTCACTATAAAGGTTAAAGTTTTGTTGTTAAACGATTATTTGGAGAAGGGAATTTCTACTAAAAGTAAACAAAAATGCTTGAGAGCCTGTGCCATCCGAAACTTTCAGGACAAAAGTGCAAATCTTTTAAGTTCCTTTTGCGTCCCTCCCTCGGCCTCTCTATCTTTAGAACACTAATTTCTGACATCATTTGCCGACCCGTGCACAGCCGTACAGGTCACGTTTTTTGCTTGTCTTCCCGATCCCAGCGTGCGTGTTTGTTTTGACGCGTCAGGAGGACACAAAAAAACGTGATTCCCTCCAAAAAAACGTGACCCATGACTGCATGAGGTCTTCCAGTACAAGACGTTTCCACTTCAGGAAAAGTTTCCGAAAGAATCTGCTTATACGCTTGGGGGTTTTGTATTCATTAAAACTTTCCAATTGTCTCTAAACTGGCTTCTTGAAAGTCCATACTTTAAAACTAAAACCAGTCAAAACAGTCACGTTTTTGCATTATCTTCTTTGTCTTTCTGGCGTTTGGCGTGACACTTGACAACACTTGTCACTCGCGATGAAAAACGAAGTTAAAAAGAACTACCAAAGTTTGATTTAAAGTTATTGACAGGAAGATCGAAAAAAGGTACGAAATTAGCGAAGAGATTAAAAGAAGAAAAAGATCAAATTTTGAGTTAAATTTTAGGCAAGTAAGGCTAAAAAAGGTACTCAAGTTGTTGACCGAAAAATTCAAATTACTCATGTTTCTGTCAAAACTAAGTAAAAAGTTATATTTTTCAATCTGAGTGGCATTTGATTTGAATTGTACTAAAAGGGTACGTACGAAAATTTTATTATCTAACAGTGAAATACAAGGAATACTTTGAAAATCTCCCCAAAATTGGGAACAAGCATCAATAATTATATAAATGCTAGGAAACTAGAATTGCCAGAAAGCTTCCCGGATTCTTTACTTCTTGAGCCAACGAATAACACAAAAGAAGGAAACCCTCACTCATGGTTGGAACACATGCACGCACGCGCTGTACCAGACAGAGGTAGCACGTTGCAAAGAAAAGAATTTGACTTCATTGCGGCGTGATATTGTTTAAAAAAGTAAAATATTATTCTAATGTCAAGCCTTGACTTCCTCAAGTGGAGAGATATCTGACTAGACTTATCGCATCATTCGCGTCATACTGAGTACATACGTGACAAACTTCCATTGTGTACATGGATACGTATGCGCCCAAGAAAAATTTGCGAAAAAGGGTCGTACCCGACACCTAATGTGTCGACGGTGAATGACGATAAAAGAGTAGGACACAAGGCAAAATAAAATAATGTTTTGTGTTCCTACCGTTGAGGCAAGCATAAAAAAAGGTAATAATAATAATAATAATAATAATAGTCCATAATAAAGATAATAAATCCACGTTTTTACGAGTACATAATCTAGTGTCCTCTTTCCGTTTCTCTCGGGAACGAGTCAGAGCGCGGAAAATTTAGAGCTGAGTGCGAAAGAAAGAAGAAGACTCGTCGTTTATAAAACTCAGCGCGATCAATGTAATGCTTGATAGCTGGTTAGCGGTAGCAGGTTAAAATAATTCCGTCCCATCGCGTTCTAGCGACCTGTCTTCCGGTTTGTCTCCCAAACAGGACTCTCATCAATAGAGCTAAGTTAAGTCACAAATAATTGTTTCATTCTCATCATATCCCGTCTTCGTTTTCTGCCCAAGTCGAGGAGCAAACCCATAACTATTTTATAACAAATCATCATAATTTAGATTTATCTCACTTGGAGTAACCTCCATATTTCCAGACAAATAGGTTGACACAACTGAGATAGGCTAGTTACATTCTATTTATGCAGTTTATGTCAGCGAAAGCAAGTTCTAAAACAATCCAAAGAAGGAATTACCTCAAAAATCTTCCTCTGCTCACTTGGATTAGTAGCCATCCTGTGTCTATGACACTGTGTGCGGACTGTCCTCAGACCATGTGGTGGTAAAATTACTTTCTTGAATCCTGTTGTAAGCGCCAAGATTTTTGATCGCTCGAAAATGAAACCAGTTTTTCCCGTTGACCCTTGAGCTCAGCGTTTAGACAGGAATGAAATGAAATAGTATCTCGTTGAGTGGGCGACTGCAATAAGGCACACAAACAAGCGATTACAGAACGTCGTGTCACTGAAAGGTCAACTACATGATATATAAGGCCAAATACCTTGATTTTCCTTGATTTGTCCTTCAATTCTTGCTCGTTCTGGTAGAACCTAGTACCTTAAGAGCTCATTCTTTACACGAGGACCAGGCCTTGATGAAAGATTGCAACACCTCATAACATGTGCCTACTGTTTATTGTTCATGGCGTTACTCGAGGGGAACGAAAGAGCCAGTGAAAATTGTATTTTTGCGCAACAGCTTGAATAAATTATGGAAATGTGTAAACAATACTCCTCTTGCATGGAGACGGAATTCATACACTGTCTGTGAATTAGTAATTTTCTAATTTACGATATTAAATTCGGTGATTTTTCTGTTTGGGAGTAAAACTTCCTGCGCCGCTAGACAGCACATGAAACTGTACAGTAAACATTTTAAACAGCATCCTGGAAACCTTCATTTCTTTTATTCTAAGTTATTTCGTATTTAAGTACCAAAACACTCTCATTCTTGTACATAACAAAACCGTGGAGTTGACATTTATTATATTGATAAGCTCATCAAAATTCCTTCCCTCCGACCTCGTGGGACGTAGTCTGCACATAGAATGTGCGAGAAAAGCACCTTCTTTGGGGTTAAATTCCAACTGTTCTGTACCTTGACTGGGGAATCCCGTAAGAGATCCATTTACAAGTCTTACATCAGTAGGATGCAATAGTTAACATTGTAATGTAACAGTCAATTCGAAATTTCATCATACTTCCTCCAGGCAACGCCCTCAGGGCTTTGGTATAGATTGGTAGGGGACAATCTTCTGATGCGATCAGATGCCCATAGCCATGGGCAATACATTGAATAAACGGAGTAATGGAACAGAAAACAATTCAACCGCAAACACCCGCTATCAACGTCACTGAGCTTCACTGTGTCACTGTATACATATATTTTTTTAAAATATATATATCGATCAAAGATAAAGCCTTTTATTCTGTACGCATCGTTTTCAAAGCTGAATTCGTTCCGCCTTCAGCATGATCACGATGTAACTTGTTCATCTACCACTGATGTCAGTTTCCCACCAAGTGGAACGTGACGCAACTTGTCGAATGCCTGGGGAAAACTTGATCCCGGAATTTGAGGAGACAAAATGTACTTAAACTTTGCACGAAATACAATGTTCGTTCAAAGAAACACACTGACCTTTTAAAATTAGAAATAGTCCGAAAAGAGTGTGAGGCGCAAAATTTACATGGCAAAAGATTTTATTGACGAAACGGGTTTAACTACCCCGGGGGGGGGGGGGTACTCCCTTATATGGGTTATATAGGTATGTGCGGCCCCAAAGGGTATGGTTTTTCAGCCGTTTTAGTCATAAATAGGGTATCAATTTTGGCTGATTTTGGTCATAAATAGGGTATGGTTTTTGTACTCTAGCCTCAATATGGGTATGTTTTTAAGAAACCAAAAGAAAATTAACAAAAGCCCTTCACAAATTATGTTTACGGTAATTTAACTTTAGTCTGAGCTAGGGATCCAATTATAACGCACGTCTGAAACAGGATTTTGATGTAAGGTTCAGGTCATAAATAGGGTTTCGAATTTTTGGTCAGGTCATAAATAGGGTAGAGAATATCGCAGATTTTGGTCATAAATAGGGTAAGGGTTTTGGGAAGCGGGCCGCACACCCCCACCCAATTTTTCTGGGAGTACCCCCGCCCCCGGGCTAACTACTTAGCTAGCGTGGTACAGCATTCGTGATGGATGGCGTGACTTCTCCAGAGGACGTGACTCCTCTTCCAAACAAAGAAGTTTACAAAATGAAACTCTTCTTCCAAGTACATTATTTCTATTTGTTTTAGCGAGTGAGGTAATGATATCAATTCACACAGATTCTCGTGTTCAACAATTCGATATTTTACGCAATATTTGCCCCCTTTTCAAAATGGTAAAAAATATACCCGAACGTGTGGGAATGTAAGGTATCTTCGTACCCGTCAACCCTGTTTACTAGTTGTTAGGCAAGCAGGTGCTGATATCTGATATGCCCCCGACACACCTGTGACATACCGCCGGCATAGCTGGGACACCTTTACGGCATATGTGAATTACATTTATCGCCGAGTCACAAGCAGCTGTCCCAGACAGTGACCGCCAGCTTGCCTGCGAAGTTGTACTGAATTCAACCTGGCAGGCAGGGTGGTAGTTGTCGGCTGTTGTCAGCGATTTAAATATTTTGTGTGAACTTCATCTGCGGACGCAACGTACTCAACGCAACATTGAAAATTGCGCCAAATCGGTTTGCATTTCGCTCAAATTTGAGTGCGTCGGCGATACATCGCAGATGCTCTGGGGACCCACTGGAACAGATCGCCGAAGGCGCTGTCACTTGCAACCGGCGACTACGTCGCAGGTAGTTCAACGACATATGAGAACCAGGCTCGAGAAACGATATGCATTGCATGTTGGGTCAAAATGTACACACAGAAAGACAGGCAACCTTTATTTTATAAGCATGATAAGATTAACGCTCAGTTGCTTATGGTTTCGATCGTGCAAAAAATAACAATACTGAAATTTAAATTCATCTAAAATTCTTCGATAATTTAACTGAGAGCGTATCAATCACCTGATTATGATATAAGCTATGTGCACGCGCCCTCGTACGTGATGCATGTTGATCATGAAGTAAACAACGAGTACTTGAGAGTATTGGTTTTGGAAGTCGGCCATCACGCAAGGAAATAGGTTTGAAACTAAAACAGTCAATGTATAAGACGAGATACTTTTAGATTGTTTTACGATATTTTTGCTCTTCAACGCCACTGCGGTAGCGTTATCCGAGATGGAAGGCTGTCGAGTCAATCAATTAGCAAGGAAAACTGAATTACCTTATTATAGGAAATTAACAATGCACTTTATTAACGCGATTTTACGAGATTTGCGTTAATTTAATTTATCTTAATTAATGTCGATGTAAATTTAATGCACGCTATTTTACAACATTGTTATTTTAAAGCACCATTATTTCATTATTTCATTACACCGGTGATTTCACGAAGGCTTTGAAAGATCTTTTGAATTGATAGGGTCTAGTTAAGCTTCAAAACCAAATTTTCGGCTTTGAAAAAAAACTTAGAAACATGCGTGCACTTGTCTTGGAAGGTTTTATTGACGGATGCCAAAACGCAATTTGGCATTCAGAAACGTAAAGTTAAAGTGCGAGTTTGCAGAATTATGAAAATCGCAGTAAATAAAGCAGGATGCTTATCGAGAATTTCGCGTTAATTTAATGCATGTATACCTAATTTTCGAAAAATTCGCATTAATTTAGTGCAGCGTTGTAACGTTAATTTTCTTCGCGTTGTCAACGTGCATTGTTAATTTCCTATATTAAGGTATGTTATCGTTTTCAGTTGGTGCCAGGTGCCTAAACAATGATTTAAGCATCCTGTCGTTAGGAGCTGAAATCAGCAAGTGAATTACAAGAAACAGAAAAAGAAAGAGACTTGTAGGTTATCCTGACTTTCAGGGCATCCTTCCTTCTCCCTCTTCATTTCATTCTCTGACCAATAAAAAGAGATTTGAAGGAAAAACGATGTAAGATTTTCCTTTTCTTCTCCATGTGTGAGAAACGAGACACTTGCCACGTTTATGGTGCATATGTTGCAGTGTTATTCACGTAAACTTTACCTCATTCCCCAACAATTTAGGGCTCACCTCACAGCCAAATGTGTATGCTTAGCGGACCTACTTTTTCCGTTCGAAATTCGATTTGTAAAGCGTCATGTTTTATGCGGAATGATTGTTCGCTATGCTTAAATTTTTGCATCAATGTAATGATTTATGGGAGATACTTGAGCAATAAGACGGAAAATTTTCTTTGAGTAGAACTATTTCCAGGTTAGAACCCCATGACATACCTAGTGGTACTGATGAAGGTCTCCGTCCATTATACTTCCGGTTCAAGCGGAAGCAAGCGCCGGTGAGCGGTTGGCGAGGCTACCAAGCGTGAAATGGCGCAGTCATAGCTGTTTTCAAACTTTTGGAAAAGGTAGACTGTTCAAGTTCAAAAGGATTATTTTGATTTCACAATGAGGGAAAGGAGAGCAAGCCAGGAAACTAAAAAAGGAAGGAGAAATTCAAAGGTATATTCTTATACATTTAACGTTTTATTTTTTTCTTTTCTGATTGCTTCGTGATGAGCTTAAAATTCTACAAATTATATAAGCTTAAAGCACCAACTAAAGGTTACAAGCTAATTACAAATAACATATAGTTTTACCATAGGCTTGGTTTGATTTTTTTATTTCCCAGTTATACTCTTTAAATCGCTTAATGTAAATTTCCTTATGGCCTAGACGCGAAGACTGAGTATGACTTTGAATCCCGAAAGGACTTATGGCAAAGAAAAGACCGTTACACGAGAGGAAGAGGGCATGGATATAGACTCTTGTTTACCTACAGATGAAAATTCATCCCGTTCTAAAAAGCCAAAAGAGCAAGGAACAGGTGAAATTAACGATAAGACTGTTTGCCTTAGAATCAGATTGGACCAAAGAGTTAGTTGGATTGTACTACGCACTCAAAAAGCTTACTCATTCCCCAAGGGAATTCATACCCTAAATACCATGTTCATTACCAATGATAACCCATTTAACCCTGTCAGTGCCACATTTGAAAAGCTGATTCTCTTTGAGAGATTGATTTTTGATTTGTAATTTACTTTTTGATGAATTCTTATCCGATGGAGGCCTGTGTGAGGCATGCACCTCCCCAAACAGTTTTTGCATGGCAGTAAAGAATCAATAAATAACTAAACTGGCTGAAAATTATGATGAAAACTACCTTCTGAGGCGGCGAGCCATTTTGAAAAATAGGGAGGTTCATCATTAAGCTAAGTGCTTTCTCTGCTTGTATTTTCTAAATTGTCTTGTATTGTTCATTTGTATAAACAAACTTCCTTTGCAATGTCTACATGTTTAACATGCCCGTAGTGGACTTATGGCAATGCAGCAGTAGGCAGTTGTTCAGATGATCCTTCTTCATGTTTTTCATGGTGCTCCCAGTTAAGATAAGATTTTAATCTTAGGTTTTAGTTGATATTTTCTGCTCTGAAATGGGAGGTAGGTCCCCCCTCCTGCTCTGCCTCCTATGACCTCAATGCTGAATGATGGCCCATTAATAATTATCTCCACAGATGTGACCAAGAGATCTGTCTACAACACCCTGAGGGACAATAACAGAATTCTTGCAGCAGCTCTAGGTATAGTTTTGTTGTTTGTTTCCTGAATTTTGTGACCATAAAGTGCTACTGTGATCAAATGTTCTCTCCTTTTATTTTTAGGTTTATCACATAGAATTCCACAAAAGATTAGACACGTGCTTTACCCTTTGCATGTATCAGCATTGGTTCGGGAGATATTTGAGTTCTAAAAAGGTGTAAAATTTGCAAATGAGTTGATTGATGATGATGATTTCATACACTCAACAAGATCCTACGTAGACCGGCGGCATTTTTGTTTGGGGCCCTTTTGCATCATTGCATTTAAACTCGACCAAAGGTTCATGTAATACTATGAAAAGCGCTTCTTAGTTCAAAGAATCAAACAAATTGATACAAATTAGCTAAGATATGTCTGTGTATTATATTTGATCAAAATTCAGTTGAGTTGAGTTTCTTAGCTGATTTGCATATTTTAAAAACTTGAATGTCTCCAAAATGAAAAGAGATATTTGAAAATAGCAAACAGCATTTTCTTTTCACACAGACTGAGGAAAAAAACTTATAATAATTTTGGTTTCAGAGGATGCGCAACTTGAACTTCGCTTAGCTCGGCATGAAAATGTTCAGCTGAGGAAGCAATTCCATGACAGCCATCAGTCATTTGTGGAGAAAACCAGTAAATTAGAGAGTCAATTACAGTCTGTAGAGCAGCTCTCAGGAAATAATGGGCTAAAGACAGTCCAGGTGAGAGCTTGGAAATGTAAGTTAATCCATTGACTGGCTTGGTTCATGCATGGTTGTTAATCTTGGTTGGAAATAGCTACTGCTAACTATGTGCAAATCTCACATTATTTTTAATATTCAGCAGATTATCAACTTGTAATACCATTTGTTAGTGTAAATTATCTGTTTAGAAGAGATTTCCCATACTGTTGTATTAAGTTTTCAGGTAAAGCATCGGTGACCACATTTTCTTTAAGCATTAAAAAAATCTGATTCAGTTACAATAACAATATTATTTGAATGACAAAAACAGTTAATATTTTGTCTTGTGGAGCAAACTTAGTTGTATATAAATTGTTTATTTTAAATAGCTAACTGAGAGAAGACTAGCATTCCATCCAGCTAGAATACTCCTAGTCACTTCATGCTACTAAAACAAGGATGAGCTCCGACCTGATGTGCCACGTGACTCATACGCACACTTCACCTTTGCCCTTTTTTCTTTCATATAGACTGCATTCCAAGATGTCTACAAGCTCCTGAATCAGACTTGTGACCAGTTCCTTCAAGGCTCCAACTCTCTGGCAGATGCATTACACCTCGTCAGTTCCTACCTCACCCCAATTAAAGTGCAGAAACACACATCACCTCATGTAGTCTATAACCATGTGTCCCCATATGTGGACCCTGCATCCAATGCCGTATGCACCACCCCTCCCCCAGATGAACCATCAGCAATGGAGATCACAGCAAGTCAATCAGTTATCATCGAGATCAATGACACTATAATGAACAATTTGAACACAGGTCAGTGTAAAATGATTATCCAGTATTCTTAGCCTGCAGTACATGCAAATGGCTTTAGCCCAGGCATTTTGTTACATGTTTATGTTGCATTACATACGTGATGAAAAATGATTCTTTTTTTGGGTATTGCTTGTCAAGAACAGAAAAAGTATGGTTCACCTGAAGTCTTTTGCAGGAGGTGTTAGCTTTCAAGGTTATTCCTCAGAAATTAAAGTTACCGATGAATGTTTTTGAAACTTTTCCTGAATGTTCTCTACCAAGCATTGTTTCGAAAAACACAACAAAATGATGGGTCACCCTTCTCGCTTAAGAGATATGATGGGCCAATCTCACCCAATTTATGGCTGTACTCGTGCTAATTATGCACGTTATTCATCTGTCCAAGTTATATTTTGTCGTAGCTCGAAGCATAATTTATTAAAGTAATACTTGGGAAAAAACCTGACAGGTAGAAAGTGTCGAGCACATGGAACAAAACCATATGAAATTTGTCGAAAAATCACACCATTTAAAATGACGTAGACGTCAAGTGTTCGCACAGTCGTTGTTTTCATGGTCATAATTTGCATGCCAGAGTACGCTTTTTTTGCACACTTTCACCTAATGTATATCTCTTTTTCCTTCCGATAAAAATTTTTAAATTGTTTTAAATTAGAGAAGATGATATGTACACTATTATTAAACAATAAAAAATATAGGTCACCATGCTTGTTTGAAAGAAAAAGAACATTTGGCTATCGAGCTAAGCTTGAGGGAAATTTCTTTTGATGTGTATGTGCACGCGCTCATTTGCGCGCGCTAATGACGCAAAAAACTTGCACAGTAGGGATGTGCAATGTAATACTGAGGAATCATCTTAAGATTAAAGCACTTTTAGATTAACACTTTAATATTAAGGGATTAAAGGATACCAGTTACCACTTAAGCCAATGCAGGGGTTTCCTTAACATTTGATTAATAGTGGAACCCTGAGTTACGATCACCTCATTATTATGGGCAGTCTTTTTGAAACACCCATACATTTTCGTATAAGAAAAGCCTCTTAACCTGGCTACCCCTTTAATACAGCGAATTGCCACATTTTTAAAATCCCAACCTGTCTAATCCTTTACAACTTAAATACGGACACTGGAACCATTTCAGGAGTTTCATTAACATTTCCAGCTGAAATGAACTTCTTAAAGTAAAAAACACTTTCTGCTAGATCATCAAACCAGCCTGGTAAAATTTGTGCTCATAGCTGGTAAATTTGCCTGCTACCCAGCCCTTAATGAAACAGCTTCCAGTGTGGTGTGTAAGATTTTATCCATTGTATTTATTGTCATTTTCACTACTGAAGTGTGGTCACTCTTGCTCTTAAATTTAGAACAAAAAGCCATTGATGTGAAGGTGAACAATGACATAAAAGCAATGGAGGGCAACCGGTTTCAGCGAGCTAGTCAACGTGCAAAGAGGAAAGGTTGCACAGCTGTCAATTATGTAGAACCAGGCCTTCGCAGGTATAATAAAACACTTACTACAAATACACGTGTTAACTGGAGGATAAACTCTTTGTCAGAGGGATGATCCCCCTGGGGGGGGGGAGGGTAACTCCCTTATATGGGCTATAGAGGTGTGTGCAACCTCAAAGGGTATGGTTCTTAGCCATTTTGATCTGAAATAGGTTTTTGATTTTGGCCATTTTGGTCTCAAATAGGGTATGGTTTTTGTATTGTAGTCTTGAATTTGTTATATACTTTTCAGAAGGTCAGGTCTCAAATAGGGCATCAAAGGTTTGGTCAGATCATAAATAGGGTAGGAAAAATTGTAGGGTAAGGGTTTTGGGAAGTGTGTCATACACCCATCCAATTTTTTCTAGGTTCACCCCCCTTGGGGGGTGAGTGGCCCTGTCTGATACAATACAATGTGATAGCTTTATACATGGTTTTTCCATCAGTCTGTGTATGATAATCAACTGCTTTCTACCTTCCTTAAGTATGACAGAAAGAGTTGCACAAAGAATGTTTACTGCTCCTGATACTAAGCCCCACTCTAGTCTTAATGGTGAGAACCTTTCAAGGAATTTCAAGTATTGTTGAGGATGTTATCAAGGATCTGAACCAAAATCCTCAAAGATCCAGATCATGTCCACTAAAGGTATCTGCTGTCAAGTGTTTATTGACACCATCAATCAACCCTTATTGACACTTTCAAGATTGACATCTCAATTGACACTTGATTGACATCTCATTCTATTCTTGGTCACCACTAGACCAGCATGTTGACCAACACTTGATTGACAGTCGACTGACTCCTATGCATTGATCGACAACACTCAATGGCAACGTACTGTTGACTGAGATGTTGAGCAAGATTGGTGTTGACTGAGTAGCAATCGAGATGTCAACTGATTTTCAATCAAGATTTTGATCAAGTGTTGATTGAGATGCCAATCACGTGATGATCGAGATGTCAATCAAGGGTTGATCAAGGGTATCAATTGATGCTCGACCACAGTTGCCTTTCATACACATCATCCAAAGATCCTAGTGAAGAATCTTTGGAAGTTATCTTCAAGGACCTTCTGAATTCTTGCCAGGATCCTGAAAGGTTTTTCAAAGATTTTGTTCAAAGATGTTATCAAATGTCATTTGCTTACTTTAAATATGAGTCAAATGTTCACTTTCTTGTGTAAACATTTAAGATAAGATAAGATAAGATAACTATATATATACACGGTTTTTTCATCAGATGATTTAGTTAATTATCTATAATAGTATACCTATCTACCTAACTACAATAAAATTTAATAGTAACAATTCAAATAAAAGAAATAAATAAAAATTCTGCTTTTCATGGAGGCCATGTCTAAAATTTACTTAAAATTAAGATATTACTTTAAACTGTGGCGACTTAATTTAGATTTGAAATCGTTCAGTAAAGACGCTTGTCTTGGGTCTACAGGTAAGTTGTTCCACAACTGAGCTCCGCTGTACAAAAAACTTCTCTTGAGTTTGCTAACTACACATTGTGTGTTCTATATCAATAGCAAACTGCGTAGGGGGGACCCACATACTGACAGCACATTGTTTGGTGAAGAATCCCTTACAAGCAATCGAAAAAGTGAGTCCAAAAATCTTCATTTTATGATTTTCTTGCATTGTTTACTAATCCTCCCCCCCTCCCCCCCCCCCCCCCCCCCCGCTGGGAGGGTATTCCCTGAAAAATCGGGTGGGGTTGTGCAGCCTACTTCCTAAAATCTTTACTCTATCGCCAAAATCTTCTTCCAAAAAAGGAAACAAATTCAAGACGAGTGCAAAAACCAATACCCTATTTGAGTACAAAATGGCCGAAATCGATACCCAGTTTGATTTTTCTGACCAAAATGGCTGAAAAACACACCCTTTGGAACAGCACATACCTATAGAACCCATATAAGGGGATACCCCGGCGGTTTTCCCATATGCACAAATTAAAGTGATGTTGAAGTTTCTCAGAAATTTTGAAAAAGAAATCTCTCAATGTACCAGAATCCACCATGCATGATGTTGCTGAGTTCGTTAGCGTTGTTAGCAATGTGAAAGTGTTTCATTGAGAAAGATAACTGACACTTGATGACAGACAAATTAAAGTGATATTTTGATATTTGTAAATATCAAAAGAAGCTTATGATGTCAATTAAGCGTCTCGACGTTCGATTTCGACGACTTTGTATGTATTTTCTGTGTGCAATTCCGGAATGCGGCTTGATAGCAAGGTTTTGAATTCTGTTTGTGAAGACTCGGGTTCTAGCATAAAAAGTCGTAATGTGTTGACGGTACATGGATCCTGTTTTTGTTATTAGTTTTACATGCAAGTCAGTACTTTTTCCCATGTAGTTTGTAACTAGCACCAGGAAAATAATTTAAAACTGTTTGTGGGTACTTCTTGAGCGAGTGTGGTCATGTATCCTCTTCATATGCGTATTATCACAGCTGTTTCGAGAAAGGTTGTCTTACAAAAGCAAAAAAGTGAACGCGACAGTGTCGAGTGATTGATTGAAGCCCAAGGTACGTATTTCGGAGTTAGAGAAGGAAGCAGCACAAACACGTGTATTCATGCATTCTCTTCTCACTAAGCAGTGCCAAACCATCACTACCCATAATAGCAATCGCGTGCGGTTTTGTGCTGTTGTAGGACAACCAACAGAACCAATTGCAATTAATGTGTAGAACTGTGAAAATTTGAAAAGGAACTCTCTGAAAACTAGTGAATTTTTAACCTGTAAACTTGTAATGTTCAGCTATTCGTACCCGGGACTAACTTAGTTTGTTTTTCCCTTC